>JAASAO010001933.1:0-63659 GCA_017311375.1 Mytilus coruscus | reverse complement strand
TAATTATAAGCCATCTGTAAAAGTCTTATAAAATCTTTGTTATTTTTAATAAATAAATTTGGTGTATTTACTGTCTTTTGATTGGTTAAAAGTATTACTTTTATTTTCAATGTTGTCAATTTTATGGCGACACGCCCATTCTGACGTTGTGTATTCATACGCCAACATGTGTGTACGTTGTTATTGTAAATATAAATAATATATAAAGTTTATTGAGCCTTATTTTTGATAGAAATTTATTTATAATGAATGGCAATAATTTATTTTGAATTTATTGACCCATAAAATTAATTTTTGACCTCACATTTTACATAATCCGCTTGCGGATTATTCAATGTGAAGAGTCAAAAATTAATTTTATGGTTCAATAAATTCAAAATAAATAATAGCCATTCATTAAATAGTTTTTGAGAACTTAAACCTGTCAATGATAAAGCTATGAAAAATCAAGAGAGAACATTTTACCGCAAAATTTCAATGGCTAATATCTCGAAAACAAGCACATTGACCTATATATTTTTTTGGCTTTTTTGGCTTTTTTGGTTCCTTTATTTATCCCCTATCAATATATACTAATGTTATGAAAAGCTTGTTATTTTGAAATTGAGTAGCGAACTTCCTTAAGCATGTTAAGATACTTTGTTCTTCATTGAACATTTAAATTTGTGGTTTATTTTTACCATCAAAATCCATGAAAATTGGTATACCATGTAACCACAAGTATTACTCAGACATCTACTGTACAGTTATAGATTTTTTTCATCTCTTTACAGGGCATTACACCAAAAAGGTAGAAGCTTCAATGATGATACATTATTGTGAAGTTCTGTAAATTCAGAAATTATTGCTTGCATTTATTATTGCGATTTTTGAAGAATGAACAAAAATGCAATATTAATTATTGCGATTTCAGGAAATTGTGCATTAAGATATATGGATCTGATATCAGAATGCAAGTTCTTATTATTGCGATGCTCACCCAGTCGCATTATTGGCATTTATAAAAACCTTGCAATAATTTCTGAATTTACAGTACGTAATGTTCTAAATAGAGTGGTTTTTTTTTAATATCAAAAGTCAACAGTGAATATTGTGTATTTCCACTTCAAATTTTAATCAATGATGTCTAAAACACCAACCAGTCAGGGTTGTCTAAATAATATACAAAATTTCTATTAAAAAATATACCGTAGAAAGGCTTGTATAGTGCGCGGTTTTATTCTCCAAAATTGGACCTTCCAGACGGGGTGCGGACTATAGAGTACAATAAGCAAGAAATATGAAAAATTTCAATTTCGCGGGCGAGATGGTTTGTTTACGTTCCGCCATCTTTGTTATTGATATTGTACAGGGCGCTCTTATCATTTTTTCAAACTAATAATTTTAACTCATCCATATTAATAAGTTATTTCTATTCAATATCAAATTAATACTGATAAATATAAAAACTAAACTTTTCATTACAAATTTCTCGTTTCTTTTCAATGCATTGGTTGAAATAAACTGGTATCTTATTGATTGAAACGATACAAACATAGTGAAAAGATAACAGTAAACCAGCTTAGAATTTGTAAACTACAAAACGTAATCGGTTATTGTTCGTTCCGCTTTGGTGTTTCATACTGACTAATATGGTTTGTATTAGCTTAAGACCCTTCAAACATTAATGTGATAGATATATTAAAGACTGTTTTACAAAAGGATGGAACTGTTTTACTTTCAAAGTCATATTATAGCAGTGTTCTCCCCAGGCGTTTTAGCGTCGCGGTGCCGCGACGCTATATTTTTTCCCGTGATGCTATAATAATTTCCGTGACGCTATAATTATTTTGAGGATGCTATTTTCTTGTCTCTATCGTAAATCCATGTCCGAAATTTTGAACTTTTATCTAATTACCGCTTGTGATCATAAAAATTATATCACCTTTAATTGTAATCCCTGCAAGTCGGACACTAGAAACAATTTAGAGTGATTAAATAGGTGTCAATTGCCCTTTGGGTGATAACTGTTTGATACGAATACCCCAAGCTGACACTTGTGACATGACTTATACCACGTGGTCCAATCGCAAATTTCGACATGCAGAAAATGTAATCAGAAAATCATAAAACAATTCAAATCTATGTTTGCATAATGAAAATTCAAAGATACAAACGATTTATCTCTTTAGAATAGAGGTTTGGTCGTATGTTTTTACTACTTTCAAAAAATTACTTTCTTTCCCTTCCGGTACTACTTGTCAATCAAGACCGTATATAAAACATTTCGATTTTGAGCTAAATAAGTTTGATACTTATTTAGAAAGTGATCATAATTGGCTTTAGTTAATGTTTCATCCCTTTAATGCATTAAAAGCGTCATATGCATTCCCAATCTCTTGTCAAACATTGTTTATTTTCGTAAATTTTTCTTCGGCCGACATTGAAATATTTGTGTAAACTACGGATCGGAACCGGGCCAGATACGATAAAAATCCGCATTTTAACGATAATGACTACAGATGCACAAATGGTACAGTTGACAGAAAAAATTATCTCAAAAGAGAAAACTACGCATTTCAAACGCATTAACTGACTTATTGTTAGAACTTCTTACTAAATGTATTCTTTTTGAAAATGCATTATTTCAATATACTGATTAAAGTAGCTTAACTTTTGTTAAAAATATATATCATTTTGATATAAAGAAGCAACTGGGACTAATTCATTGAGTACCATGAAACAATGAATTTCATAGACATGACAAAGAAAAAATTGAAATTTTATTGCTATATGATACTTTCTCTTCCCTTTTTATATAAAATTCATTCATTCACCCATTCTTTAGTTGGGAAGGTAGGGTAACTGGAACCACACATTTATTTATATTTGGCCCAAGAGGAAAAAATAACTATAAATGGATATAGAAAACATAAATTGAAACAACTGTTATCATGGGTATAGTTAAATTGTATTCTCAGTTATGATTTGAACAATATAAACATATAACATAAAGGAAATAGAGCATCGCATGATGCGACAAATGACATTGAAAAAATAGTTTTTTACGCCAAATGTGATGCTATCCAAAATTTTTGGGAGAACACTGATTATAGTGATATCTGTTATATACGGATTTCGACTCTCACCGGTTAATTTCTTCATTTACACTTGCTTTTTAAACTTCCTGTTTAAACATATGCAAGTTTCTAAATTGTTTTTTAAGTGAATTAAACTTATTTTAACAATCATGAAGCGTTCTAGAATCATTTACAAGCAGTTTCAGCTTCTGTTTGATGATGGAAAACAGGTTTTTCCAAGAAAATACCGCAAACGACCGCACAGGATTTGAAATTACCGGAGTTTCATTAGACCTTTTCTAGTTTAAACATATTTTATTGTCCAAAAACATTGACAATAGGATTAGACACAAGTTTTGCAACTTAGAACGTCTTCTCCATTACATACAAATAATAAATAACCGAACAAAATAAAATACATAATAATAACATCATAAACAATATTAATATGGAGACATGAAATTAACAAGAATTTAAACTACATGGCTCATCGATTTCTAGAAGTCGAGTTGACCGTAAATTATTTATGATAGACCTAGTAGGTTGTTTTAAATTTGGAACCTTTTCTAACAGTTACAAAAAGTTTTTTTACCTAAAATTTTGTGTGGAGAAGGGGGTGCGGACTATCTACCAGTGCGAACTATACAAGCCTTTCTACGGTATTGTAACTTCATACATGTCATAAGTTTCTGTTATTTTGTTGTGTTGAAATGTTACATTTATTAATGAAAATGTTGTGACTTCAAGTCTCATTATGGCAAAGGAAAATCATTTGTATCAGTAACCTATTGCACAATGAAGTTAAAGCAAAATTTTCTGATTTGCCTATAACTTTCTTTCCATAAATCAAATATGCCGTACTTATGAAACTAAATAAATGTTAATAAATCATAAAACAGTTATTGCATATGTAAATTCACAGTATAGTCAGATCAGTTTTGGACCAGAAAGCTGAGTTTTGTTTCCATATGAAACTGACATATTTATCATAAAACAGTTATTGTATATGCAAATTCAAACACAGTCAGATCATTTATGGACCAGAAAGCAGTCTCTTTATGCATCTCATTCATAGTTTAAATGATGTCTTTGCATTTGACTCCGTAGTCCAATATATAATATCTTTGCCAAATCACATGTTTGATTCTTCATCTGTTTCCATAGTGACAGTTGTTGATGATGTACCAGCTTTCTTTTTACTCTTTTTCTGTTTCTTACCATCTTGTTTATTTTCATTCAATTTCTCATGGACACCACTTATATATTTATGCTGCAATGTAAAACATTTTAGTTATTGTTTTGCCATAAATTAGGACATTTTTTTTGTTTGTGTATTATTTCATATGTTGTCATGTCAGGGCCTTTTATAGCTGACTATACTCAATTTTGAAGTTGTGCAGGGCGGCCTATAGTTGCTTAAATCCTCATCAATTAGACTCTGTTGGATAAATGTCTCAATGGCAATCATACCACATGTCCTTATTTTATAGTTGCATTAAAGCAAATAATACTGTAGAAAATTGTGAGCAATCTTAATCCATTTGATGAATTTGTTTAGAGACATGAGACCAAAATTTCTACAATTCTTTATTCATTTTTATCTTTTGCAGAATGGATGTTTATCTTACCTTGTTCTCAACATTCATTGGTTAAATAACAATACAATCAATGTATCAAACGTCTTGCTGTTAAATATTTTTTTTATGTCATGAAAAAGGGGACCATATTTAATAACATTTTACAATAAGAGTACATTTATTACCACATATCTATTAATATACATCAAAATGTTCCCCCACTGTAACTAAACATATCAAACGAAATATATGTTATTTATAAAATTATCCTCATCTTGGGATATAACAAATTACTCCACTTGAAACAATTAAATTTCAAATATCTTACTTAGGGAGCAATACGTTTCAAATTTGGAAGTTTTAAATGAGTGCTCTAGAAAATGGTAGATCCTTTATATTTTCATTAAAACCAGAGGTTGCCACCTTCCACTTGGTATTAATTCATTAATTGATGAAATGCCACTAAAAGGCTGGACTGAATAACATGATAATATTCTCTTAAGTGGACCATTGCAGTATAACTTCTCAAAATTTTTTTCAAAGTGATGAAAAAATTCATGTGCAACCATTTCAAATAAGGCTAAAAGCCTCTCGGCAGAAAAAAAAGATACAAGTAGTTTTAATGATTAACAAGACTGTGTCCATAGTACATGGATTCCCCACTCGCACTATCATTTTCTATGTTCAGTGGACCATGAAATTGGGGTCAAAACTCTAATTTGGCATTAAAATAAGACAGATCATATCATAGGGAACATGTGGACTAAGTTTCAAGTTGTTTGGACTTCAACTTCATTAAAAAATTCCTTGACCAAAAACTTTAACCTGAAGCGGGACAGACAGACGGATGAACTGACGGACGCACAGACGGAAAAACATAATGCCCCTAGGTGAAAAAGATTTTACATAGACTATATACTTTTATATTTCTCAACAACAAATGTCTTGACTTTCATAGTGCTTAACCAAAAATAAACATTATATGTGTTTCGGTAGACATCAAAAGGACAACTACTACAGGAAAAGTTTTCTCACACAAGTGTACATGTGATTAATGCAGTTACAGAACTTGACTGAGGCAGAGGAAAATAAATTTCAACGTTTTTAAAAGTCTGTCATCATGGCCATGTCACCATATTTCTTTACTGATGATATTATTTTTCTGCATGTTGATACATTTAATCTATAGAAGTGATCAAAGGGAGATAACTCTAAATATAAAACAGACTACCAATGTTGATCCAGTCATAGATGAGTAACATCTGACCAGAACCTAGGCAAATAATTGGCACTCACACCACATCTTCCTATATCTAAATACTCTGACCAATCTTGACATGGCAGACATAATCATGATAATATAGTTGTTATATCTTTCAATTAACATTAATGTCATTTAACATAAGTTTGCCATCAATTAACTATTTAATTTCAGAATTGAGGAACAGTGATAATTAAGTTCAAAATAGAAATCTGGGCACTCCAGCTTCCTCCACCAATAAAAACTGACTTCCACGAATTAGCGCAATAGTGCTGAAAGTGGCGTTAAACACAAATCAATCAATCAATCAAAATAGAAATGACAACAGACATGGAATTCTGAATGCTTTAATTTGGTGTCAATTTCCCCTGCATTACTTTTTTCTAACCTTTGAGAATCACATGTTCATGATGTTTATAGCTTTTTATATTATAAATTTTTGTCTTCCACTTTCAATATTTTGTAAATGACCTATTTAAAGTCTTTTTGAAGGAGAAATTAACTAGCCAAAATACATGTAAGCAAACTCTGAAAATCACTAATTAGACATGTACAGTCATGACAGTAGCTATCCCAGAATGTTTTTTCCAAAATAATTTTCATCCTGTTCTTTTTATGAAAAAAAAACATACCAGAGACCTAGACCTTCTTGTTAGCATTTTGATGTCGTCTGCATTTACTGTTGTCCTTTTGGCATGCCTGAAAAAATGATGAAAATGTTTCATATATTGATATAAATATGCATAAAAGTGCAATTATTTAGTCGTGTTAAACAGTTATAGAACTTGTGTGTTAAAAAGCTGGTGATTTTTAAATTTAGTAGTGCCTTAGGGTAAGACAAAAGACATGAAGTAATATTCACAATATTTGTAACAGATGAAGCAGTAACTAATTACATTATGATATGGAGTAGATATCTCCAAGTTGATACGATATTCCATAATCCAGAGCATGTGTTTCCTATCATAATTTTCTTGATAGAGGGTTGCTGCTTACTACCTATAGGCAGCTATTGAACTAAGGGTTCCTAGTGGTAAAGTTGAAATCATCCATTCGAAAGATTAATTAAGGCCATTATGGTTAAGTTGACCGTTACGAATCATCTGCGACGCAGATGATCATTGACATGTTGGAATTAAGTAGCCATAATGCTATCCTCTTTACCTCCATTGTGTGAATTTGATTTACAGTATCACCCGAATTTTACTTACCATAAGCAACACAACAGGTGTCAAATGCAGAGCAGGATATACCTATACTGTACCTTTCCAGAGTATCTTCGATCACTTTATTTTTTTTTTGGTAGGGTTTGTGTCGCTCATTGTGTGGTATTTTATTTGCCAGTAGTGTATTGTAGACTTATCGTTGTTTGTCTTTTCAGTATTTTTTTCCTCCATGTTAATATTGGATTCTATTGGACTTTTTGATTGTCCCTTTGCCATATTCTGCCTTTTAAGCAATTCTGGAACATTTGAACTCACATTAGGGTTTTGGTAGGTTTTATTTTGATCAACATGATCAATGTTAACATTTCTTTGTAAAGTTTTAACTTTTGTCTTCCTTTTTATGTGTTGTCATTTGAGTAATGATTTGTGATTGTCCCCCCTTTTTTTTCTTATTTTTTAAACAATTAGTACTTGCAAATCTTTTTCAACTGCAATGATCTCTTTCAAATCATTTCTTTCTTTGAGGGCAATTTTAAATCATCACATCACAATTAACATTTCTTTTTTTATTTGACCTCACTACATGTAAATGTATTGTAAAATGAGCTAATGGGGTTATCTCTTAAAATATAATTTCTAACAAAGGAAAAACATACTTTGCAAACATCTCCATATCTTCTGCAAACTTTTGACATTGTCTCCATGCTGTTTCTGATATTGAGGCTACCAGCTGTTTTGTGCAGACGACATCTAAATCTGAGGACTGCTGTTGGCATATCTTCATTGTAGTATAATGGAGTGCAGCTTTTAATCTCTAGAAATAAAAAGAACATAAGTTTGAGATGATTTTTTGAATCAGTTTCAAGTTTCTGTTTTAATTGAGTGATTGTCATCTAAAAGATTCTAGTAACATACTATGTAAATAATATTTTTGGATGTGGTATGATTACCAATGAGACAATTATCAACAGAAGACCTAAGAACTGTATGTGTTTACCTTGAATAACTCATACATTATATTTTAGATTAGGATTTAGTACAAACATTTGTTTCTTTGTTTATTTTAATGATGTACTATCAACATGAATAATCCATTGTTCTTGGTGTTTTAAGAAAAAATGATCATTGACATTCCATTATTCCATTTAGGGAAGCACAATTAGCCAAATAAGTCGAATCATATCAGAACTATATGATGACTGGTACTAGTGACTAAGCAGAACCAGCTGGGACTCATTATTTCAAAAAGTGATATTTACGTACACATTTTTGTTGAAGCTAAAGCACGCCTCCGGGTGCGGGATTTTCTTGCTGTGTTGAAAACCCATTGGTGGCCTTTGGCTGTTTTCTGCTCTTTGGTTGGGTTGTTGTTTCTTTGATACATTCCCAATTCCATTCTTAATTTTATGAGTCCCATGATGCACCCTAAAATTTCCTAATGAGAACACTGACCATATCCCCATGGGCATGACATGCAGGGAACAAAACATTCCTGAAATCCAGATAAACTGTCTAATCTCTCAACCCTGTACATTTTGCTGTACAATGTTACCAAATCTTGATTGTTTAGGTGATTCAAGATACTCTAATTAGCAAAAATGAAGTAGAAGCTAGGACAAATATCTATATATGTTTTGGTCCAAGGTGAAAGGAAACTGAGAGCAAATTGCTTCCCTTGCCAGTATGTAGTATGTATGTAATGCACAGTACATATGTATTAAGAACATTCCTCCTATCTAGGAGTTATGATATGGTGTAAAGAGGAACATTTAACACACTGTATCGGTACTGATCAATGTTAGCATTTGCCTACCTAGTCATGCTAGTTCCTTTGCCTGGCTGAGGCAGGTCTTATTACCAGCAAAATGACACTCCCAAAACACACAAGTACATCATGGACTTACTTCAAACATTGCTCACCAAAACACACAAGTACATGGACTTACTTGAAACGTTGCTCACCTCAAAAGATAAAATAGTGCTAAAAAATCATATCCACATGCACTGGTCACATTCATGACATTAGGCTATTTCACAACTATTGTGATATAAGGATTGGCCAGAGAACATTCACCATGATTAGCATATAAGTTTTTGAGACACCAAAGACGAACAAACTGCTGAAACTAAATTAATTTTCTCACAGAAATATAAACATGTTGCCTTATTTCATTCATGTATGTTTTTCAATGCATATATGGCTCCAGATACATGTAACAAAAAATTGGACACCACGAAAAATAACCACAACAGCTTCCCAAAATTATGCTTTTGGGTAGACAAACATTGGTAATTCACCGTTTCAACATTTAGACATAATTATTCTGTCATCATCTTTTTGTTTAGACCTTAAATATTGTACCCACTATATATTTTCTTTTATAAATTTGTTGTATGGATAATCACTAATTCTTAGATGACATTTTGAATTTGTGTTTATTCTTCTGAGCATGTGTTAACAGTCAGGGGTACTACTTAAACAAGTGATTTCAGAATCACTTCTTTGAGTGATTTTGGCTGTGAAATATTAAAATTTTTCGCACAGACTTTTTAAAATCACTGAAACAAGTACATGAAGTAATTTGAGAAGTTAAAATGTAATCACTTCAATAAGTGGTTATAACATTTTTTGATATTTTCCCATAAGCTTGATTTTTTATTGGTAAAAGACAAGAATTCCATTGAAAAACAACTATGTACATGCAGAAATTGTCTTTGCTTGATAAGCCTGTCACTTTTACAGTTTATTTAAATATGCAAAACTGGAATAATTTGTAGATCAGGACATAACCTTGAAATAAATCATTCTAACTATAAAGAAAACCAATCAGGTTACCTAATATTGTTGACCCTTGAAATAAATCATTCTAACTATAAAAAAAACCAATCAGGTTACCTAATATTGTTGACCTTTGTCTGATAGTAAGAGTAGTTAATGAATATTTGATTACAGAACAATTCCCAAGGGTACTTTTAAAAGCTTTAGCGCACTAACTTACTGGCCAAGCGCACTAGTGAAATTGATATCCATAGATAAAGGGATAATTGATCTATATAGGAAAATTATAGAAAAGTTTGTGAAAATATGGAAAATCAATGAAATTAGCATTTGAAGATCAAAGGAAACACTAAAATCACTTAAACATGTTAAATAGGTGATAACTGAATATAAAAAATCACTGAAATAGGTGATAATGAAATCACTTGTTTAAGTAGTACCCCTGACTGGTTAATACCAAATACAGAGTATACATGGTATAAATCAGAACTATTTTTCTGAGACAACCAGTTTACTGATAATTGGTTTCCCCAAAAAATGTTAGGTCCGACAGGTTTTTGGTTTGTCAGATGAAGCATTGCAGTTCTGTCTGACAAAATGTCCAACAGTCCTTTGATGAAAGCTGTTCAGGAATCCTGCAATGTCAAGCTCGACAGTGAAATAATTGACTGATAAATGTTAGTTAAAAAGGTTATAACAAACAACATTATTTTACATGCAAATTAACAGTATTTAGACTGTTCTTAAAAGTTCATTTATAGTTATCATCAAGTAAATCAAACAGTTGGCATTCTATTATTGTGCTCATAAATAAGGACAAATAACTAGAGAGCCTGTGTCGTTCACCTTGGTCTATGTGCATATTCAACAAAGGACACTCCCCAACACTGTACATGCTGTAGTTGAGAATAGAATTAATGACAAAAATCTCTGTTTTGATGATCTTGTATTGCTGATCATTTAGTTTCTCTCTATCTTCTTTAGTTTTTGCTCAAAACACAAAAGAGGGTAAAAAAAATCCTCATTTAAGGGCAATCACTCCTATAGAGAGTGACAGTCTACTAACTATATTCAGCAAATTTTGACTTGTTAGTAAATCTTGCCTTGCTGATCATTTTAGTGATTTAAAGTGTTTATTTTAGTATCTATTTAAATTTTAATCTGAATTAGGGTAAAAGGCAAAACACAAAAAAATGGTAAAAATTGTCATCAAAGGTCAATAATTCCAATACGGAGTCGTCCGACAATTTCCTCCATTTGCTTTAATTGTAGTTCTTGTCTTGCTGATTATTTTTGCTTCTTTTAAGTTTCTATCTACTATCTATCTATTATAATTTTTAAGATATAAGGCAAAAACAAAAAAAAATTGTTAAAAATCATCATTAAAGGGCAAACACTCTAATACGGAGTCGACTGACGTAAACCCAGAGATAAAAAGTAATCTAAATTTCCCGCATTTTTTAAACTTCTTACTCAGAAGAGTTATTTCCCTTGGTCAATAGAACAATTTAAATTAAAAGAAGGACCAGGTTTTTTAATAGTTTGACATCATACTACTTTAGGATTAATTACTAGCAAGTGCTTAATAAAATTGTATAATATATTTCGACTGCATAGATTTGCATATATTCAGTGTGGGCTTGCATCGATAGAACTTCCGGGTATGGAGTTACAGAAACTCTGTAGTTCTGCTTGGATGTAAAAAGAAGCTGCAAATGAATAATAAGGGACCTGCAATGTAGTTTCAGTGGTTAACTGAAGTAAAACTATGTTTAATAATTGACGGATAGTGTTTATTCCGTCCCTTTTCAAAAAAGTTGGAAAATCGGTTGCATTCCTGTCGCTTCTCTCTTCCAGAGAAGCTCTACTGTGATAGTCGAGTTTGGCATATTTATATGTCACGGAATAGAAGTTCCAAAAGGAAGAAATATTCTGGAATATTATTTCCACAGGAATAAATATTACAGTATATGTTCCTAACGGAATGAATGGTATAGAATATTTGTTCCAACAGGAATAGGTAGCAATACACAGTTAGAATTGTTAGTTTCGCATTTTGGCCCCTGTGAATTTTTAAATAAAAGAGAAAGACAAGTTATAAGTACCTGAAAATGAAGAAAAATAAAATTTGATGCTGTGAGAGTGGTTTTAATTGAAAGGTATGATTCCAGAGAAGAGATTGACCCTGGTTTGCTCAGTAGAAATGTAAATTTCGGTCTTAATTCATATCCAGTCCACCAATGACTCTAAAACTATATCAGCATTTGTTGACTGTTTTCAATGGTGTAAATTTGCCTCGATCTTTTGAAAGGTAATTCATGGAAAAAGGAGCAGAAAGACCCCAATTTTTTTGTTTTTTTGAGAGGGCTATCATTCAGTGTTGAAACAATGTATGTCTGATATTCATTGAAATTTTATAAAATGGATATTTTAAGCCTGTATGGGGTGTCCAACAGCATTTTTGAAGAAAAAATAGAAAACAAACACCAAATGTTTCCATGGATACTGAACTTATACAATTTTGTTTTAAGTGTTTGGTTACAGATTTGAAATCTGCTGAGAAATATGATTCTAAATATGTATACATGTTTGGGTATTCTTGTAGAATTGGTTATATCCTTTTCAAAATGCATGCACATATTCCTGAATTTAAAGACCAAATTTCAGCATCATTTGCTAACTGTGTATTGCTACCTTATGGTAATGTGAAATTAGATCATAAAAGGGAAAACACTCAATTTTGGGCAAGAATTTTGGCTAATCTAGTTAAAGACATTGTAGGTGATATGAAATCCTTTAATTTTCTTGACATTTTGTCTAACAAGCCATTATTTTCCTTTTCAAAAGACTTTTTAAGGCTCGTAGTTGCTTGACTTTGCCATGATGTATATTGACATTGTCAAATGTGAAGGCGAAAGCAATACAAATTTTAATGCAATGGGCAATCCATTCAATTCGTTACAAAGAAAAGGAAGTATGTGAACTATATAATTAAATTTATTGACAATAATATTCCATAATCTCATTCAGATATAATATAAACTGTATTAACCATTTCACTAAGTTGATAGTTAGTTACTTTATACTTTGATGTTGCTAACCAGTATTTATGACGTCATGACGTCATGATTACCTTTATGACGTCATCATAATTAAAAGTGCAGATATTTAAATATAGTCTAAAGTCAAAACGCACCTTAAAAGATATTAAATTTCATTTTAACAGGAATTCCAATGCAAATTAAATGATCTCTACAACATGAAATTTTCATAAAATTAACTGTTAAAATCCTTGAAATTTTAGACTTATCTGCCCTTTGACCATGAATCTTTAAAGTATAATGTATTCCAGTCAAAGTACACTATAAGATGAAAATGATGTAAATCTTCAATTAAGAATGAACCAAAACATAAAATCAACACTCAAAAGAAGGAAAATGTATTCTTAGAATAATTTTAGTTGAATAATAATAAAATCATGAAGAATTTTTAGAGATTTTATAAATTTGATTTGTTTTGTTGTCCATAGCAACATATTTTTCAGCTGAAAAATGTTTACAAAATTGTGTTCATATATTTAGCATGGGTACCAGGTACCTCAAACGGTGTTTATTTTATCAATTGACTTTTATTGCACATTTCATACTTGTCACCACTGATCCACTTTTTCATAGAAAATTTTAATGATTTTCTTAAATACCATTATAACTTTGCGCGACTGTATCTTTGGTTATTTTCATCCAATCTTAGAAAATTCAGGCCAAAAGCTTGAAATTTGGTAAACTTTGTCGAAATATAGGATTTAACTGAAAAGTGTATTACATTTTATCCTTAAGGTAGCAATACACAGTTAGAATTGTTAGTTTCGCATTTTGGCCCCTGTGAATTTTTTAAATAAAAGAGAAAGACAAGTTATAAGTACCTGAAAATGAAGAAAATAAAATTTGATGCTGTGAGAGTGGTTTTAATTGAAAGGTATGATTCCAGAGAAGAGATTGACCCTGGTTTGCTCAGTAGAAATGTAAATTTCGGTCTTAATTCATATCCAGTCCACCAATGACTCTAAAACTATATCAGCATTTGTTGACTGTTTTCAATGGTGTAAATTTGCCTCGATCTTTTGAAAGGTAATTCATGGAAAAAGGAGCAGAAAGACCCCAATTTTTTTGTTTTTTTGAGAGGGCTATCATTCAGTGTTGAAACAATGTATGTCTGATATTCATTGAAATTTTATAAAATGGATATTTTTAAGCCTGTATGGGGTGTCCAACAGCATTTTTGAAGAAAAAATAGAAAACAAACACCAAATGTTTCCATGGATACTGAACTTATACAATTTTGTTTTAAGTGTTTGGTTACAGATTTGAAATCTGCTGAGAAATATGATTCTAAATATGTATACATGTTTGGGTATGCTTGTAGAATTGGTTATATCCTTTTCAAAATGCATGCACATATTCCTGAATTTAAAGACCAAATTTCAGCATCATTTGCTAACTGTGTATTGCTACCATAGGTATTATGACATTGTTTATAACAAAGTTTCCAGTGGAACTTCTGTTAGGCGTTGACAATTGAACTTATTTGAAATACATCGATAATCGAATTCATAATTACTTGCTGATACTGAAGACTTTCGTAATCATCGTCTGTGATGTTGTCTGCCATTTTAATCAAACTCAAACAGTCTGTAAAATGCCTAAATTCATATTCTCTTTGTAAAATGATTAATTTTCGTTTTTAATTATTGCGGGTAAATCAAGAATCTCTTGATCTGTAAGGAGCTTCTTTTGCTTTATCTTTTATCGCATTATAAAACACTTTAGTAACCTTGACTAAATTTAACAAACTCTTTACAAATTGCCAAACGGCATGTATAGAATTCCGGGTAATATGAGGCAGGTGTTACCTGTGAAAGGGACGAAGTCAGAAAACCTTTAGAATCCCGTTAAGGTGGTATGGGAGTATGAATTAAAAATTTATAGAATTTTTTCATACCAAAGGCGGATCCGGGGAGGGGCGCCCCTTTGTGGGAAACATTTGGTTGATCATATAGGGAATCACTGAAGCATGACTGGAGCGGGCCCCTTAATAGGCCAGCCAGTGCTCCCCATCCCCTTTATGAAAAGTTCTGGATCCGCCACTGCATACTTTGCTTAATATGTAGTATATATTGTGATATCTTCAAAATATAATAAAAATGATAGGTTACCGAGCATTTTCTGAAGCTACAGGTTGTGACAAAATGACACATTTTGTATGGATTATACAGGGAAAAAACATCATTAATTATGTGATTAGAAGCTACATGTAAACTGAATGATAGAATTGTAAAATAAATACGAGAAGACAACTTTTGGAAAAAACTTTGAGAATATTATAAGAAAAGATAGGGTCACTGAACAGTTTTTCGGGCTAAAATATAAAATAGCAAAATTTAATTTAAATTCCTTCAGAAAATTTCAGAGTTACCTCACCTTCAATTCATATGATTTAGATTTAAAAAAAGGATACCTTTTCATATATTGCGTATGTGAAAATGTAACCTTTTCCCATATTGTTTGGGTTTCATGTGGTGTGTAATGTAGAGTGGAATACCAAAATGTCAAAATGAAAACTTGGTTGATTAAAATACAGCAGGGAACACCAAGAACGGTGACAGACGAAGAAGTTATGGGAACTTTATTGACCTTATCATATTTTTCTGATATTTTCCCGACCATTACACATATTTTCAAGCTTGAAAAGGTGACCAATTCCAGCGGCACATCATATCACCTTGTATACAGGAAGTGCCACTAGTAATCTCATTTTATATGGAAAATGTGGAAGGTGATATACGATACTATTAAATATGGATGCCTTGGAGACATGTCAGACACACCAATACAATAGACAATAACACTATTGAAGCTAGTAAAAACTTGAACAGTTCTATGCTTTCGAATGGCAACTATTCAATGTCTCAAATAGCTTATAACAGTTGTCTTCTTAAAACGTACAGAAAAAAGTAAAAGTAACTGACGACTGCTAAAAAAAAAAAAAAAAAAAAACACAAACAAACATGTCGAGGCCTTTAGTTTTCTCGTTTGAATTGTTTTACATTTGCAATTTCAAGGCCTTTTATAGCCAACTATACTGTATGGGTTTTTCTCTTTTTAGAAGGCTATATGGTTGCCTATAATTGTTTATATCCACTTCATTTGATCTTTGGTTGATAAAAATTTAAAAGAAGGTGTCGTATGATTGCCAATTCAACAACTCTCCATAAGAAATCAAATGACACAGAAATTAACAGCTATATGTCATCGTATGGCCTTCAACAATGAGCAAAGTCCATACTGCACAGTCAGCTATAAAAGGCCCGAAAATTACAAATGTAAAACAATTTAAAGGAGAAAACTAACGGCCTAATTGATGTACAAAAAATGAACGAAAAACACATATCATGTAACACAGCAACAAACGACAGCCACTGAATTACAGGCTCCTGACTTGGGACAGGCATATACATAAAGTTGTCTCAATTGCAATTACACCACATCTTCTAATTTTTATAAGCATCTGAAAAACATCACACCATAAAACAGTATAGAAATGGGCTTAAGTCATATAAGTGTTACAGTTTCAGCTTCTATATACATAGAGTAGAAACACAGCAACAAACGTCATACAATGCTTATTTCTTATTCCTTGAACTTGAAAGTTGTTTTGTATTTTTTTTATAAAAAGGTAATTAAAAGGGTCTATATTCTTCATATTTGAGTGACTCATTTTCTTTACATTTGAGTGCCCCATTATTTTCTATTTTTTACTTTTTTGCCATATTTTTCTTTATTCATAATTTGTTTGCTATTTTTTCTGCACATTTTGTCGATTTTTTAAAACCCCACGCAGACCCTCATCTACGAGTGGACTTTGTATCTAAGTTTTAAAAACACATTTAATGAAATAAGAAGAACGATTTTAAGTTAAATTTCCTGAAGGTTATACACATGAAAGTGAGATTACTAGTTTTTAAAGAAGCCCGTATGTCGGGGGATAACAAAAACATTCAAATTCGATTTATAATGGATCTTTGTACAGATACAAGTCTGTCTTATTGATATGCGGTAAGTTTCCCAAAAGAACTCACTATAGGAATAATCTAACTTCAGAATCTGTTGAAAAAGAAACGGAAATACCGCAACGTTTCCGATGTTGGTTCTATTGTTAAGACATTATGTTGTGACGTCATTTGCAATGTAAACAAAGAAACGCTATTGTCAGGTAACGTTTTTTTTATATCAAAATCTGAATTAAAAGAATGTATATTTAAATGGTTAAAAGACTGAAAACTCTGCTATTTTAATGTAAACGAAAAGACGTGTTGCTATGAAGCATCGAGTTGTTAAGGAACAGATCTGTTCCAAAACCAACGTGTCACAATGATCCTTAATCATAGCGATCACCATTATATGACTTCATACAACTTTGAATCTGCATGTCTTTTGTTAAAAGTATAACGAAAAACAACAACATTAAAGCAAAGTCAACCATGAATTATAAAAGGACATTATAAGAATACAAATGTTATTGTTATTGTGTTGTCGTCCATACTCTTTCCGGTAATCATACATATTAATTTTCGGAAATCGTATGACATATATTGCAACTGCTTGAAAAAATTTGAAAAACGTTTACGATTATGATTTTATTAGTATATTGATTTTTTATTTTAATTTTTAGTAGTTTTATTGATTTGCTTACTGATGTAAGGTACGTCCCCATAACATTTTACTCAAATCCCGAGCCAAAACGATACCGGAAAAGATTTCTGCGCAGATGCGGGAAAATAAAAAAAGTCTGAAAAAAAAGTTAAAAAAGTTAACGATTTTGAGTTCATTAGTACAATGAAAATTTCGGGAAATTTTCCCGATTTTTTTTTTTTTTTTTTTTTTTTTTTTTTTATTGATTTTACTACTGTTATAGGGACTTCGTCCCTTATTATATCATTTCGTACCTTGACCATTTCGTACCCAAAATTACCATTTTCGTATCCAACATTTACCATTTCGTACCAATCAAAATCATTTCGTACTCTATGTGCCATCTGCATATACCATTTCGTACCTCATAGACTAAATACATATTTATTATTTTTCGTATCACATATTTGTAAATCGTTGATTTTTACTATACTATATATAAAAATATTAATTTTCGCGAACCATTTAGGTCACAGAAATTCCAAAAAATGGCATCAGTAAGGAGAGTTGTACAAATAATGTGAATACACAAAACCCCGATCCAATTTATCGTTTGCTAAAAGTATTCATCATTTTCTGTTTTGTATGTACCAGAGACATAATATATACACATGTATATATGTCTCTGTATGTACTAACAACATTCCATTTTTCTATAATTTCGATTAAAAAATTCTAAAACCTGCAGTTAAAATAGGTCATATGCCCCAAACAAACATTCCCCGATTGGTTGAACTACTGTGGCCTCGATGTAAAGAACACACTTGCCAAGAGTAAGGAGAGTTGTACAAATAATATGAATACACAGAACCCCGATCCAATTCATCTTTTGCTAAAAGTGTTTATCATTTTTTGTTTTGTATCTACTAACAACATTTCATTTTTCTATAATTCTGTTTTAAATATGCCAAAACGTGCAGTAAAAATAGAGGTATGTCCCAACTTAACATTGCCCGATTGGTTGAACTACTGTGGCCTTGATGTAAAGCAACGGAAGCCTCGATGCAAAGAAGAAAAGGGGTTGACAGGATACACATGTAATAGGAATGGATTATTTCCCTTTTCATTACTTAATTATTTCAGGCTGTTAATTGATTTGCTTTATAATATTTCATTTACATTTGATTTATTCTATTTAATATTCATATATTGAGCAAGACAGACATTTGAGTTCCTTTATTTATTTGGTGTTTGCGATAATTTTGCAATGTTATTTATTTTTGCCTACCTTTTTGAAAGAAGTTATTTAAATGAAATAATTAAGATATTTAAAGATGAATTAATTGCCTAAAGACGGGTTTTGTGTGTGAGTGCGATGCACACTAAAGTTCAATAAGACAGATTGTCTGTGTGAATTTAAGCTCTAAAGGCAAACCTAGTGGTGTCATGATGGCTGAGTATACCTGGGTTTGCATAAATGATTCCAAACGTTTCTGTCTATGTGTTACTAAAATGTTTTGATGTGCTAAATGTTGAATCGAATATGTCTTTACTTTCTTTTTATTAAATTGTTATTTGTTTTGCTGCTTTGAGTATTATTTGAAGTGCCTTGGAATATACCCCATACACTGTATCCAGAACCATCCCCTCACACACGTAATCGTTATAAATTTTAACTTTATGGTTCTTATGCAAGCAAATTTAATAAACAATGATTTTATACAGTTGTTTTATTGTTTTCACCTTACATAGGGCTTTATTTCTGATCTTATTTCTGTGTACACAATTCTGAATCTACATATTTCACCTTTATCAATATTAGGAAATCCGTTTGGACGATTCCATATACCATTATGTTTTAGGGGTTTTTAGCTTCAGTGTCGAGTTGGTGTATAGTATTGAGGGTTATCTGCGAGAAATAAATAATTTTTCTGATAGATTAACTAAATTCAAAACTAATATAAATATAGTTAACATATATATTTTATTCAACGAAGTAAATTGATCGGAATGTTTAATGATACATAGCCCTTAAGGTTCATCTATACACTAACAAAAATGGCTGTGTTTACACCATAAAATTTTCTCTGAGTACAGACAAAACTGTGTAATGTTAAAAGTTTTAATGCCTGGCAGCACCTAGTTAAATTAATGTTACAGCCAATTTATGTTCTTAAAAGTTAAAACACTTCATGGATTTTGATGAACATTTTCTTTCCTTGCCACAGAAGATGGTGAAATAAACAAACACCTGAGTTTTCTTTGATACAGTCCACTCATTTACACTATTTAAATCACCTTTGTTGTGAGTAGATTTCTTTTGTCCCTCTATTGTCCATATCAATCAATATGATACAGTACAATCATTACCTGAGGGGGACCATCTCAAAGATTTCACATGACTTTGTTTATTTTTACACCACCTGTGCCAAGGAAAGAAAATGTTTAGCAAAATCCACAAAAGTTTTATTCTTTTTAAAACACAAAATGAATACAACTTGTATCTATCTAGGTGCTGCCAGGATTTAAAACTATTAGAATTACACAGTTTTGTCTACATTCAGAGAAAATTTCATGGTGTAAACACAGCCATTTTTGTTGAAGTGTATAGATGAACCTTAAATTCTTTTTGGTCTATCCCAGTGATGATATTTGCGCGGGAATTTCTTCTATTGACATCGTAATATAATTTACTTTGGATTATAGTTATCTTTAGATGTAATGTGATAGGATTTAATGTGATATTATTTGTCTCTTCTTCTATAGTATGACGTCAGGTTTGTACACATGAAGTCTCTAGTCTAAAAAAGGCCAGTAATAGAACGATAAACAGATAAGCAAAACTACAGTCACTCATTCTCAGGAAATCAGGTCCAATACGTGATTTGTTGTCCCTGTAGATATTTGAAGCCTCATCTGCTTTAAAATGTCTAAACAAATATGTTTTTGAAAGTCAAGAAAGATATCTAGCTAAAACTAACACAATTGCTACGTAGAAGAATATTAAAATTACTCCAGCCTTACACTAAAACGTATTATTTTGAGTAAAACGAATGTCCCTGATGGTATAGATATTTTTTCTGTTGAGTATTTAACTTAAGAAGCTTGTAAAACATGTACCTGTGTTGCCATGTCCGATCTATTACCATTTAGCCAATACAAATTTATGTCATTTTAAGTAGAAAATGAAAGGATATGGAGTAAATGTACATGGGACAAAATCGCACACAATACATAGAAAACATAGAAAAAATTATCAATGAACAGGGCTTTTATTCCTGTTCTTCATCTTGACAGTTGATGTAGGGCCTTCAACAATGAACAAATCATTCATACCCTACAACAAGGTCAAGACGGCCCCTAGCGTGGACTTAAGCGGTACTATTGATAAAAATAAAGTAATTTTGAAAGACATCGATCGCCGCTAAAATATGCCTTGAAGTTACACATGTCGGGAGCGGTCAATGAATTACATAATTTATAATCACGGGCGAGGTTTTTGAACATATATTTGTCATACATTGCCCAACAAAAGACCATTAATTTCGAAACAACAAATGATAGACAATACATATATAACTAAACAACAAATGATAGACAGCACGGGGCACATCGAAATATATGTAAGAAAACCTAGCAGTTTAAAATAGTATGAAAGGGCAATATACAAAACAGATGACCAGACCAGTATTTTGAAGAAATTTAACCAAACATGAAATTTTGACGGTGTATTAATATGAGAAATTCTCACATGAACAAGCACACCATAACTGTAAATATTATAAGAGCATACACCTCAAGTAGTTTGTCATAAAATAAAACCAACATAGTTTTTAGAATATATGTCACTATTTCTTTGACCAGATACGTTACTAATTTTAATTAGACTATATTTATCTAAAGGTCAATTGAAAGAATGATTATGTTGCTTTTGAAGTGTTAGTCCATAGTTATAACCAAAACAAAATTATATGATGTGTAGCTATAATGGTTTAGAAAATTGATAAGCTCCAAAACTAGGAAATGGCGTTTGTACGTTAATTTTTAACAGATACGTTACTATGGAATCATTTGAATACACATTAACCACTTGCATGGGATCTATTTAACTGAATAAATATGTTTTTACATATTTGATCTTACTTTTCAACAGTGAAAAATGTCCTGGAATCAGAAACATATTTGAAATAATGGACCTTGAACAATTTATTAAACAGATACGGTACCAACAGATACGTTACTATGTTTCGGTTAACAATGAAATATCGATATTATTCCGGAATTCAGACATATGAGATATCTGCCTTAATACATTTTTGTTTTGTTTAATGATCAATGAATAAAACCATCAGTACAACAAGTTATCAGCTGCAACTTGCGAAGACATATGAAAGAACAACGTCAATTTTAGTAATTGCACTGATTTTAACTTGGAAATTTTAAAATATTTTTCGCTAATATATAATTAATTTAGATATTTTATCACATAGATACAAATTAGACATGCATCTTAATTTTGTACCTAAAGGATAAAAATAGTTTTAAAGTATTGTAATTCAGGGTGCAAACATTAAGTAACGTATTTGTTTCCTATAGTAACGTATTTGTTGCATGCCTTGAACAGATACTTTACATCATATATCCTATTGTTTCATTCGAGTTGGAAGCGTTACGCTCACTTCTTTGATTTCAAATATTATATATTTAAAGTTAATTTATAATTAATAGTTCCAGAACCGATATAATACAGTTTTAATATAAAATTGTCTTCTCAACAGATACGTGATATGTTCATTTCAAGTTGAAAAAGATAGTATATATAAACATCTGAAAATATATATGAAATTAATATGAGCAGTTGTTGATAAATGATATTTAAACATATTCTGAGTAATATCTTGATACATATTTTATCAAGAACAACTAATTGTTATGTTTTTGTCTTTAAAGTTATATTTTATCAAGATATGGATTCAAGAACAATTCATTAACTTTTCAGAGTCTATTACTTAAGATTTATGACTATTAATAGCATCTAAGGTACATATAGCATTGTTTTGGAGGAAAAAATCTAAGCAATGACACTTTGTATGAAAATTTGTTTGCTAAGGAAATAAAACATGACGGTAACATATCTGTTATGTGGAAAACAGTGACCCATAGTCCTAACCACGATATTATTTTCACAGTAAGAGCTAAGATCAACCACTTTGGAAAATTTCAAATCATATATATATTGCTGCAAGTTTTGTTTAATTGACATCGATTTTATATATATCCTTATTGGTCAATCAATTTTTCCCAAATTAAGTTAAGAGGGGGGTCAGTGAAAAAACCGTATATGAATTAAGTTTTTTATCCTACATCGAACTTTTGATGTCGTCCCTTAGGCCAAGTAAGGGAGTTGAAAAAGCCAGTATATGAACGATAAACAGACAAGCAGGTTTTCTTCGTATAGATACCTTAAAATACCACCCACTGTGACTGAGGACACAATTTGATTCATTAGCTGCGCTCACTCGCCAAAAAGGTTCATTGAGGCTCACTGGCTAATATTTTACGATATCTGAGGGTAGTAATGGGGTACCTTCATGACAAATAACGGTAAAAATTCTTGCCAAATAGCGTTAACGGTAATTTTTGGTGCATGACGATAAAATGTACTTTCTTTTAGACGATAAAAAAATCGACTGATTTTGACGCATCACGTTAAATTTTTTGAAAAAATGCCTAATGATAATTATTTGAGACCTTTGACGAGTCACGATATTTTGAGGAATCACGGTAAAATTTAAACCAATTTGACGTTAACGGTAGCCAAAATTGACCGTTTGACACCTGACGGTAAAGGGCATTACTACCCTCATATCTATGTGTAGAAAAGCCGATAATCTATACATGTGTGTGAGGAGTCATTATCAAGCTTGCTTTCATCTGTAAAAACTGTCTTAGGCTAGGGAGGTGAAAAAAGCCAGTAATAGAATATAAATCAGGTTTTTTCGTATAGATCCCTTAAAATATCACCCACTGAGGACACAATTTGATTCATTTTAGCTCATTAGCTGCGCTCACTCGCCAAAAAAGGTTCATTGTGGCTCACTGGCTAATATTTTACAATGTCAATGTGTAGAAAAGCCGATAACCTATACATATATGGTCAGATCATATGTTTTCGTACGTCATATGAATTCGTACTATGCATGCCTTTTCAATGGAAATTGTGACGCCACAATGCATTCTTAATAGCACGAAAACCCATGAGAAGAGGATATATATACATCTGTCAACCAAAATTTTTCAGCGCTGTCAAAATGTGTGAGGACACCCTGTATATCAAACTTGCGTTCATCTAGCCTTAAAACTGTTTTAGGAGGTGAAAATACCAGCAATAGATCTAGAACGATAAATAGATAATCGATATAGTAAAATATCAATGTGTAGAAAAGCCAATGATCTACATGTATACATATATATATGTCAACCATAAAATACAATTGATTTACACCACAACGGTTGAAAAGACCTTTACATGTATGTATATATAACTTATCTCATTCTAGTCCGTTCAACTGACAGAATCGGTGTACATTTCATGGACCATTCTTATACCAATATCTGTTAGCCATTTAGGGGTCGTTTACATTCAAAGTTCAGTTTTAGTGGATTTATTTTGCGAAAAAGAACTGAATTTCCCGATAGTTAACGTTTTATTTATATTTTCCTGTGTCAAAATGACCTAAATATAAAGGACAGTATATAGTCCTAAAAATGGTATATCACGTTCTACACATGACATTTTAGCAGGAAAGACTGCCATTGGAGTATATCACCACTGTGACTTTTTAATTTGATCTTATCCACTAAAGTCATTCGAGTAGAACATTTGATGTCGGGTTTGTCCACATTTTGGAATATATTAATACATGTATAGACATACTGTTAAGTCTGTTCCCAGATGCGTGAGATAGACTTCAATATTTATTATTTATTGAAAATAAGTGGAATCATCTATTAAAAAAGTTGTTTCTTTGATAATGAATCCCCCCTTCCCCCCTCCCTTTTATAAGTTAAAAAGGCTTCATTTTTTTTCCTTATTTTAAAACCGCAAAATATCCCTCATTTTTTGGTGGTGGGGGTGGGGGGATGATCCCAACCTGTTTATTAGTTGAATTGTGAATCAGGCCATTACTCTTCTCAATTGTATTGATGCATACTTTTCATGTCTGAACAGTTTTCCTCATTTTTGAAGGCTGTATGGTTGCGTATAATTGCTTTGTCATTTGAACCTCTGTAGATAGTTGTCTCATTGGCAATCATATTACATATTTATGTATTTTTATATGTATCCATCCTATATCTAGAAAAGTTGTTCCAAATGTAACGAATCCCCTCCAGATCCTCCTTTATAAGTTAAAAAGGCTACATCTTCTTTTTATCTTCTTTAGAATATTTGTTTTTTGGGGAGGGAGGGGAGGTTTCCCAACCTGTTTATTAGTTGTAAATCAGGCCGTTAATTTTCTCAATTTAATTGTTGCATACTTAACATGTCTGAACTGTTTTTTTTCCTCTCATTTTTTAAGGCTGTATGGTTGCCTATCATTATTTTGTTATTTGAACGTCTGTGGATAGTTGTCTTATTGGCAATCATACCACATATACAGATTTTTATATGGATTGTAGACCTGAAAAAGATGTTCAAAGTTGAATATGCTGCAAACTTCAAACAACCTACAACAACTTATTTACCATCAAACTGTTGATCAGAACTATATATAAGTGATTTCATCCCAGTCCTCATACATATACCACTATCAATCAACAGAACAAATGCAAATAATTACATGAATTATGAACATGATGATGTCATGAAAGTTTTTTTTTAATAAATCACAAATCTTTATATCAATATAAACTGTATCCCAATATAAACATGTTGGGCTATTTTACAGCAGAATATACAGTATGGGGTCTTCTCATTTTTATAGGCCTGTTTGCGGGACGTATTATGGTATGGTGCTGTCCATCTGTCTGTCTGTCCGTCCGTCGTCAACATGTCAGACATTAACTTAAAATCGCTTTAATAAATATGCTTTGGTGAATTGTTTATATCTATTGATATAAGCTCCCTTTTTGATTTTCATAAATTTCTAATATGACATTGAGAAGTAATTGAACTTTAATAGTTTATTCTTTGTAAATGTGACAGGCTTATCATGTGCTCATGGCACAGCTGTTTATTGAAGGTGGTATGCATATGGTCATGATGGTTGCCTATAATTTCTTACATCTATTTTATTTGAATTTAAGGGAATAGTTGTTATTTATATAAAAAAAAATCCCACGTTGATATATAACATGTACAACAATCAAACATCAACCCACGCCAAACTGGATGTAATTGAGACACCCAGAGGTCAATATACAGTCTTGAACAAAAGACAAAATAAGGAAAAGTATAGCGAATTTTTGAGAAGAATTACATGTACTTGCAATATTTAAAATATATCGCTTAAAGTTTTTGAGTTTTAGGTTCCACCTACATGACCTACCATTTTAGAAAACTTGTATTTCATTGCGGCTAGTCTTAATAGAGGGGTATTTCATTGGTTGTAGATATGGAATCTTATTTTATCATGAAGTCAGATTTGAACATGACTTGAGGAATGAAGGTGGAGTAAAGACCGAATGTCAGTTTAAGTCTAATATATGTATGTCAATTTTAGTCTTACATGTATATATGTATACACATATATTATTGATTCAGTGGTGCCAGATGGTAAATAGACACTGACAAGTCTTAGATAACATTTTATAGTTTTCAATGTTTCTTCATCAGTTAACTAAAATTAGGTGGAGGTATGTTCTTATTTCCGACAGAGGGGCACTCAACCTATATCAATTTGTGCATGAAGCGATTGATAGTTGCTAGATACTGAATGATTTTACACAAATTTGTGAAAGTTTAAACCGGTGTATATACATGTACTTAAAGTAAAATGATATAATTCACGTCTTTTTCAGGACTTCTGATCCAACCATATAGTATGGCATGTTTGTGAGATATGGTTTTGGCCGATAGGATGTTCATGAAGGACCTGTAGTACAAAGTATATCACTGGATTGAGCTCTTTGTCTAAGTGTATTATTCAAGTTCTTTGCTTTAAGCTCAGTTCATTGTTATGCAATTCATTCTTTATGAAATAAAGATTTGACAGACAACTCTCATGTACAAGGAATTGTCAAAGTAGTATCCATTCTATGTACAATGTAAGTAATGGGAGATAAAAGCATTTTATTTAGATTTGAACCAAACATTTTTTGTCCATTAGCCAAATTTAAAAAAAAGCACAAATTTACCCGACAATGCTACTCGCGCTACTAGCAATATGATGCTAGGTTGTTTTGTTACACTTTATTTTTATACATCTGTACTGCCTACTGATGACTCAGTCCTGAGTGTAAATGGTCATTCAGTATGTTAAAAAAAAGACCAAAATTTATAAGGCCTATCAGGCCTAATTGATTTCTTAAACTATATTTCATTGTACATGTTCAACATTTATATGACATTCATTTGTTTATTTCTTAATTTGTGTGAATTAACATTGTTACAGTAAATGTTAATTACTACACTTTCATACCACAACAAAACTGCCTTACTGTATCGGTACCATTTATATTTGTACATGTTGTATCCATATAACAAAAAAATTAAAAGAGAATAATTTTGCAATACCTTTTCATATTGAATACTATAACTTTTTAGATATTTAGACATATTAAGTAGATGTTCATAATATCCACTTGAAATTTTATCAGATGACTTCTGTAGCAGTTATGAGTCTTTGAAGCATGCTCACAAAAGTTCTTTTGTTGATATTATTTTCATACTGGTCAAAACTTTTTTTTGCTTTGACCAGCTTTGGAGGAGATATTATCTAAGAATTAATAAAGAATAACAGAGAAGTTTACTTTCTAGCTCATCTAGCCCCAAGCATAATGTCAGGCATTGTCATTACTAAAAACCATTAAATGTCTTCTAATGTGAGAAACAATTTCGACATTTAAACGAAACCTTTTACTTATGATACTGACGATCCACCACAAAGTAATATAAATAGAACCATACAAATAGTAAGCAAATACATGACATGTTCTCAGATACCATCTCCCATATAAAAAAAAATCACATCATGAAAAAATGAACCTATTATGTGTTCCTCTCCTAGCTACAAAATGTATCCAAAATCAAAGATGTGAAACATATTCTATCATAATCATTTGGTAATTAATGCAATAAGTGTCTCTTCCATGCCCGTCTTGAACATAAAAAACTAAATATTAAATAATCAACACTCCTTATGCTCAGGTTGGTTGTCATTGTCCAACACAGTTAATAATATAGAACCCTATGGGAAAAACATAGAACTCCTTTTGTCATATAAAACACTGTCAAACATCCAACCCTACTATCCACACTGATCTGTGTCCACACTTGTTTTTTTAGAAAAATATAGGTAAAATATATTACAAAACATTTTGAGATAATTCTAATTAAAAATATTGTTATAACATAAATACAACACTTTCAGCAGTAGAAATTTTCTTTAGACCTATGATTTATTTAGTCAAGCAATACATGGAAAATTTGATAATTTTCATTGCACATTGGTTGTTTGCAGGATTTATCCTTAATTAATTTTTCAACTCTATAAATATGAGAATAATTAACCAACAAAGGAATAGTTATCTGCATCTGTTTTTATAGTTATAAACAGTTGTTTTTGCAAGCAAATGCAGTGAAAAGGGACACAAGCTGATATTCAGCCAAGAAATGTGTTTGCTTTTTATTTATACATGATTCAGTAATAAAGGCATGTGGAGTATACACAAATTGTCTGTCCGCCCAGTAGAGTTCTGTGGTAAAATTTCATGAAACAATATTCATCAAGGATATATAATCTGGTTTTTACCCGAAGCATTAAGAAAAGAATATACACGCGTTGTGATTCATTGAAAATACAAATAAATCTGAAACTTCTTATGCTAGAGGTGTATACCAAATATATAACCTATATGAAATTTTATACGACTGTCATACAATTGAGAGGTTTGGCTAGCTATAAAACCAGATTTAATCCACCATTTTCTACATAAGAAAAGGCCTGTACCAAGTCAGGAATATGACAGTTGTTATCATTGGATTTATGTGTTTGTTCTTTTGATTTTGCCATTTGATTAGGGACTTTCCGTTTAGAATTTTCCTCGGAGTTCGGTATTTTTGTTATTTTCCTTTTTGCTTAAGGCAATACAGAAGAATAATGCAGAAACTGAAATTTTCAAGCAATTTACCTTTTCCAAGGACCACAACTGAACTGTCTTACATGCTTTACTGATCTTGGTTGAATTCATGTTGAAAGCCTCTGAATTTACCTCATCAGGAACGCTAAAACCCAAATATTTGAAAGCAAGGAATGGATAAATACATAGAAATGTTTGTAAGCTTTATGACCAAAAGGGACAAGAGACGATAACAGCCAATACTGCAAGCAAATCAGTTAAAACAAAGTTGCTTATCTTATCAGGTTTGAGGCATTCCAAGAATGAATATGTACTTGCAAAGGTACGGTGGAACAAAGTTTACAAATAGAAATTCGTCTTCTTAGTGTAAGCTTTTACACTTAAAGTGCAGCCGGTTCCAACTATAAAGTGTAATCGGTGAAGTTTCATCTGGAATCTACAATTAAAAAAATTCGAATTTGATAAGAAGAATGGCGCCTGTAATTTCAATGATTACAAATAATATCTGTCGCGAAATAATTTCGTAATTCAAAAGTCAGTTTTATGGGGCAACTGTTTGGCATATTGACAGGAACCGGTGCAAACGAACAATAATTCTTATAAGGCATTTACAGATTTTGCTAAACGTAAGTTTTTAAACCCTGCTCCAAAGGAGGCAGGTATACTGATTCATCTTTGTCGGTCCGTATATATACAGTCTGTCCTATGAAATTCCGTCTCATTTTTCTCAGGAACTACAACATGTACAAATCAGAGCTTCCTGAAATTTATTATCAGACTTCAAGTGAACATGCAATTACCGTGTGGTACGGTTTCAATTATATTGACCCTCTACTTCCTATTTAACGAATACATATATATTCGAACACATAATGGCCATATATGAAACTTGGTGCATTTTTTATTCTGTGTGACGCGTTTTCAGATTGATTGCTTATCAACTTACTTATATGTTCTAATACTAATGGTCATTCATTAAAATTTTCGTCGCATGATTTTAGGAAACTACAAAAAAGAGCTTCCTGAAAGTTGTTATTAGGCTTTATCTGAAATTTTTGGGGCCCTTTATAGCTTGCTGTTCGGTGTGAGCCAATGCTCCGTGTTAAAGACCGTACCTTGACCTATACTGGTTTACTTTTATAAATTGTTACTTGGATGGAGAGTTGTCTCATTGGCACTCATACCACATCTTCCTATATCTATTAACCACAAAGCCTGCATGCAGAGTGTTTGTTATAAATCAAATCAAATCAAATAATTTTATTATTGTAAATTCCAATACATAAATAATACAAGCTGACATTAACATAATACAAATATATATATAAAAAAAAAAAAAACAAAGCAAACATAAAAGAAACATACATATCATTTTGTCAGTGATAAGCGACATATGTTTTGGTTCCCTCTAGCTGCTGTGATGTAACATACATATTATATTAACAAGATAGTACAATCAGCTGTACGGCTCTTTTCATAATGCTAGCAAGACAAAGGTTTGTTTGTCAATCTTACAAACAAAACTGTTACAAAATTTAACTGTATGCTTTCTTTATCGTACACCCACATTTCGTAGTAAACCAGACATTAATAGTATTCAGTAAAAGCTTACAATAAAAGTGGGAATAATACTTGTTAAGAGATCTGAATGATAACGACAGCTTTATTTACACACAGTAAACATATAGTAAACGTCCCACTTATACTATACATCTAACACCAAACACCATTTCATTTTCCCCTTTCTCCTTGGAATCATACATGATTTGCACCATTTATAATTTCCCACTATATAACATATTTGAGGGAATTGGAAACTTCAATATTTGATCAAATATGTCTGTTATTGAATACACTAAACTTCAAAAAAGAATTCCTAGTCTACCATCCACTATTCCCAATGTACCATACATCATACATCAAACATCATACACCCATGCACAATACATCATACACCATAACACCGTACACCATATACCATATACCATACACCATTACACCATACACCATACATCATACATTATACACCATACACCATACACCATACACCATACACCATACACCATACATCATACATCATACACCATACATCATCCACCATTACACCAAACACCATAAATCATACCCCATATATACACCATTACACCCTACACCGTACACATACGTATACATCATACACCATACACCATAACACCACACACCATACACCATACACCATTACAGCATTACACCATACACTATACAGCATTACAGCATTACACCGTTACAGCATTACACAATACACCATACACCATTACACTATACACCATACACCATTACAGCATTACACCGTTACAGCATTACACAGTACACCATACACCATATATCATACATCACAAAACCATACACCATACAATATACACAATTACACCATACATCATACAATATACAACATAATATTCATACATAATACATAATTCACAGTACACCATGTACCATCCAGCATGCATCACACACCAACCATCATACATCATACATCATAAATCATACACCATCCACCACGCACCATTACACCATTGGAATTGGAGCCGAATCAACTACTTACAGTTATTAAATCAAATCGTATGACTTATTTTTATATCGAGGTGAAAATTAAAATAATAAAGATAAGAAATAAGGTCAAATTTATATTTTGAACAAACATTTCATGTAGACATTCATATTCTAAAACAGAACCATATACCACCACACAAAGTAAACAATATCCAGAGAGTTAAATATATTGTAGTCTTAAAAAAACAATGTATAATACTGTTAGGAGTGTACGGAATTTTACACAAGAGACAAACTGTCATAACACCTAGCATTCACCTCCGTCGAGGCGAGAGACAAAAAAGATAAATTTAGAAGAATTTAAAAATTGTCCAAGTAATAAATATTTTTGAGATTTCAACTATTTTTCACATATCAATTAATCAAAAATATTATTCATATAAACTATACTATATTCTTTAAAAAAACATCACAATTTATGTGTTTGGTTAGTAGCAAGCTCTGAGGATATCCTGAACCAAAAGGTATTTGATTGTCAAAACAATATTCAACTTTACTTTCGACAGACATTTTAACTTTGGATTAGTTTATGGCTGTGAGCTACCAGTCAGCATTTGTGGCTTTACGGAATGATGAGAGCCTTGTCATAATGCTTACAATACGTCAATAGATACACATATCAAGGACCCCATTTGAAATAAGCGGAAACGCTTTTATGGAAAATCCTTGAAAAAATATCAATTTATAAGTGTATTTTAAGGGTGTGTTTGCTTTATTTTAGCTTATATTATTATGATTCATATTTTCAAGCGCACTTGTAAATATTCGATATCATTCCTAAACGAACTTTACCCTTTTACCAATATGAAGCTGTAAAACTGTGAAATATAATATAAAATTTTTATAATTTTCTTTTTTTATCAGTTTCTCTTTCATAATGTATTTCGCTTTTACTTTTTATCAAAACATCCATATTCGTGGTGTTTTTGTTGAGTAAATTCCTTCATCAAAGTTTGGTACGGGTTGAGATATTCGTCATCACTTGACACACTTTTTTCAATTACACCACCATGACCATTCTTGCTACTTGTTTCACTGTTAGAATCCGAACTGAAAGCATTTATGGTATTCGCAATTGCTATTGACGTTTTCTTTTCAGCTTCCCCACTTTTTGTACTTGTTTCACTATCGTTGTCTGAATTAAAGTCAGTCACAGTGTTCATAATTACTCTATGCGAAATCATAGACATTCCTGGTTCAGGATTTAGGTCTTCACGAAGTGTAAGCTCGTCTATTTCGTCATAAATGTGCATGTGATTGTTGTCTGTTACTTGATTGGTGGGTGTTTTGTTACATTGTTTATAAATATGAACAAACAAAACCGTTAAAGTACAAATCAGAAGAAATCCTCCACCAGTAGTCAAGGAGAGAAAAAATATTCCATGCTGATTGGTTGAATAACCTGTTTAAAAGGAAACTTGTATAGTGACAATGTTACAGCATAATGAATGAAACAATGATTATTGAAATATTTCTACATCGCTGCATGATGACTTGTCTTTTTTCCCGCGATGAAGGGATATTTCTTTTTTTAACACTGAATAAGTTGATCTCAAATGCATTTTTATGACCTATCCTGCAATGGAATACGAAATTAAAAAAAATCGTTACAATAATAAGCGAAGGTCATAGCAGACTACTTTTCTCTTTGTCAGTAGCTTGTTCACTTCCGGTTTTCACAAACTGTCGTCTAATATTATTTACTGTCTCCATCAGGGACGATGAAAAGAGTCCAGGTACACCTTGCAACGAAACAAATTTCTAATTGACAAAACATAGATGTCTAACAGTGGAAGTCTGGTATTAGACCGCCTTGAGGCTGATGGTAGACGTGTAACAACAAAATAGACCAAACAACCTTTGAAGAAGGTTAAAAACAACATCCGAGAACTGGATTTTGCTTGATATTAAATATGATAAAAAAAAAAAAAAAATATGTGCATACGTCAATGAAAAAGCGACATCTATAACAACAGGACTTCTATAGGGCAGGTGTCTATTCGATATGACACTCTTTTTTTATGAAAATAGTATTATATTACTTGTTCATGTGTGCCCGGCGAACATCACATAGTCAATTAAGATAAGATTCGAACGCACCCGGTTAGAACCCTCAACCTCAGTGTCGACATGATAGTGATACTGTAATGAATCACATGGACCCCTACTTAGACATATTGACCACATAAGCCTCTTATCTTTGTTTGATTTTTAAGTGTTAATCAATCAATATTCTGACTTTTTAAAAAATTTTATCAAATGATTTCCTTGATAAAGGGTCGCTCCGTACAAGGAAGCTGTTAAGCCAAGAGTTTCAAGGAGTGAAGATGAAGGCATTATTTTTTTTTTCGAAAGTTTTACATACCCCAAGAGTTGGTTGACTGTTATGGAAAATCTGTTTTACCGATGACGACGGATATGTTCTATAAATCCTACTTTGTAAATAATCACTCTGATTCAAGCAAAAAATTCTCTGAAACTGACATTATCAAGATGCTTGATTTCTTGATTGACAACATATTTGTTACGTTTGGAGGATGTGTTTTTCAACAGACTGTCGGAATTCCAATGGGAACCAATTGTGCCCCTCTTCTTGCCGACTTGTTTCTTTATTATTATGAGGCTGACTTCATACAGGAACTTCTTAGGAAGAAAGATAAGAAGTTAGCAATATCATTTAACTTTACGTTCCGCTATATAGATGATGTTCTCTCCCTAAATAATATAAAATTTGGTGACTATGTTGAACGAATCTATCCCATCGAACTAGAGATAAAGGATACTACAGATAAAGATAAGTCTGCCTCATATCTTGACTTGTATCTAGAAATTCACAATGAGGGTTGGTTGAAAACAAAACTTTACGACAAAAGAGATGATTTCAGCTTCCCAATTGTGAACTTTCCATTTCTTTGTAGCAACATTCCAGCAGCGCCTGCATACGGAGTATATATCTCCCAATTGATACGATATTCCCGGGCTTGTATATCCTATCTTGATTTCCTTGATAGAGGACTGCTGCTCACAAGGAAGCTATTAAACCAATTAAGAGTTCCAAATGGTGAAGTTGAAATCATCCCTTCGTAAATTTTACGGACGCCATCACGAGTTGGTTGACCGTTATGGAATAACCGTTTCACAAATAATATCGGATATGTTCCTTATGTCGTAACTACAATACCCTTCCCTTTTCACGAATGTGACCTACCGAATTAGACTATTTACCGGATTTGTAATAACATAAGCAACACGACGGGTGCCACATATGGAGCTGGATCTGCTTACCCTTCCGGAGCACCTGAGATCACCCCAAGTTTTTGGTGGGGTTCGTGTTGCTTAGTCTTTAGTTTTCTATGTTGTGTCTTCTGTACTATTATTTGTCTGTTTGTCTTTTTATTTTTAGCCATGGTGTTGTCAGTTTATTTTCAATCTATGAGTTTGACTGTCCCTCTGGTGTCTTTCGTCCCTCTTTTCTAATTGTCGTGAACACAATGCAGTTCACTTTTCCTCGAATGTGACCTACCGAAATAGACTTATCACCGGGTGTGTACTCACATGAGCAACACGACTTAAGACACATATGGAGAGGATAGGCTTACCCTTCAAGAGCACTTACGATCATCCCTTGGTTTTCAGTGAGGTTCGTGTTTCTCAGTATTACTAGTAAGTATTTTTTTGTTGTGATTTGTAGATAGTTGTTTGTCTTTTGACATTTTTCGTAATTTTGCCATGTTGTTATCAGTTCGTCTATGAGTTTGACTATCACTTTAGTATATTCCATCTCCCTTTTTTAAATCCATGCACTGGTACCTACAGGAAAAAATTATGGTCATACAAAAGAATATATTTCCAATACATTTTTTTTGTACATACATTTCATATGCTGCAACAAACTTACCAAGTGTCTGTACCTCGAAAATTTCTGTAACGTTACCAGATCCATAAAGATTTCTTGAAAACATCCGCAACTCGTATGCGTCATTGGGAACTAAACCGTCAATTTGATATACATTGTTTATCGTATCATTGAACGGTCCGATTGAGGACCAAATATTTGTATTTTTCAATCTGTATTGAATGAAAAATGATTGTTCAAAACCGCCATTGTATCCGGAAGTCCATCCGACAATAAAACCTGTTGTAAGCCCTGTTATTGTGATGTTCTCCGGAGTCGACGGTCGATCTGGAACAAATAGGAGAGAGTCAATTGGAAATTAACGTATATCTTGAAGTTTGCTAATAATTTAATTTTGTATAATGGTTATTTTTTTTATGTTCAGTAGTGTTGTTGCATAAAACACTGTGATTTGACGATTGAATGTTTTCTCTGTAATCTTGTAATCATTTTGAATATACAAAGAAATAAAAAAAAAAAAAAACAGATAATGTTATGTACACTTACAATAATTAAATACCACGCATAATTGACCTGTTGATAATTAGTGTCCGATAAACAGATTAAACCCCCAAACAACTTTAAAATGACATATGGACCATTAGTATGGAGTCAAGGTCAGATCAACCAATATAAGACAAACATGTATACCTTATAATTATTCATACAACAAAAACAGTTGACATACTGCTAAAAGTATCTGTAAAACTGACCTTATCAGGAAAAACGAAACGTTGACCAATTAACCCTTAAATGAGGCCAAACAGACATGTACACTTTAGAACCATTCCTATCCCCCAATATAGTTGACAGTATTACACCTGAAAAATGAACCTCTCACTAAACCTTTACGCTGACTCATGAACCATGCAAATGAGTTAAAATGTAAGCTGATTCGGACCAAACGGACATACACACCTCATAATTATTCCCTACTCAAAACAGATTTTACATTTTGCTTTTAGTACCTGAGAAACAGACTTAATCGCAATTAACTGTTCACACAGATATATGTCTACCCAATTTTACCACTATAATGCAAATGATGAAATCAAAATGGTAATACTTTAGCATTAAAGATTTGCAAAAGATTCAAATTAAATGAATCATGAATGAAGGTGCAAAAACAAATAATCTGCGAAATGAAAAATGTCAATGGTTATCCAGCTGCGTACCAAATATCAATGACCATTAGTGTTTCTTCTTAAACTGACTGAATCACAAACTTTGAAATGTAAACTTTGCAGAAGTTTTAAAGTCAATAGATCACGGCCAAGGGAACAAGCATAAATAATTTCTATGAATATGAGATGTGCTAATACCAAGTCAACTGTATACCAAAATATCATTGACTTACGGGTGTGGTTCGTCGAGTCTAGACAAACACTAAACGTTAACCAACTGAGAATAATGCCAAAACGAAGATCTAAGGAAAAACGGCATCTGTAAACAAGACACGAAGTAAAAAGGTCTTAATTTCTACCTTTTACAATATAAAGCTATATACAAACAGTTTAGGCCATAGACGTAATCGCCATTGCCGCCGCCCGAATTAGCAACCTATGTCTTGTATATTCTGCAACAATCATTGTAGACGTGACACACACGCAAACGTTTAAGATTTCAATGACCGTAACTTGTGTATTACGGATAATTATTAAGTAAGGAATAACGTAAGCACAACTTACTTAACACTTTGACTTAGTTCTTTTTTGAATACAAAGATTTGTGTGGAAGTTTTGCTGTATCTGAAGAAGCTTATAACACATTGGAAACTCAATTTAGTTGTTACATGAATATTGTTTTCTGAGCTGCATAGTAACGATATGATCCATATTAAAACTTATCAAAGATACCACGCTGACATTTTGGTACACCAGACGTCCGTTTTGTCTACATAAGTCTCATCAGTGGTGCTCGAATCAAAACAGTTGGATAGCTACATCAAGAGGGAACTTGAAGAGCATTAATTTTCAAACCAACAATTCCTAAATATTGCATCAAATAAGGATGAGGCAATCTATTCCTTGGAGTAGTTGAACATTAGTGTTTTAAATAATTCAACATTTTTTAAACAGTAAAGTTATAGAAAATAAAGATATCAATGATATGTCATGTCAAAACGAGAGTAAAAAAAAAGTATTCGATCTGCTAAGTCAATATAAAAATAAGAATATGTGGTATAATAGCCAATGAGACAACTGTCCACCAGAGACCAAATGACAAAAAAAAATATAACAACTAAAAGTCACCGCAAGGCCTTTAACAATGAGCAAAACCGCAACACATAGTTAGCTATAAAAGGCCCTGAATCACAAACGTAAAACAATTCAAACGAGAAATCGGACGGCCTGATCTTTGTAAATAATAATGACCGAAATGCAAATATGATATACAGCATCACACGACAACCACTGAATTACAGGCTCCTGACTTCGGACAGGCACATACAGAATGTGTCGGGGTTAAACGTGTTAGCGGGCCCCCGACCCTCCCATAATCTTGGGCAGTGGTGTAACGGTACAACATATGAACAGACTATAAAAATCAGTTGAAAAGAGCTTTTAAAACTCTTCAGATGGATACAAAGCAGAAAAATAAGTAACAAAAACACAGAACGGACGTGGCAGTCTAGTATATATACACCCTACAACAAAACAAAGACACTAAGTATCAGTCTGAGAGTACTCGCAGTTACTGACAGCTACTTCAAAGCCAATAACAACTAATAAAATATATCATGTATCTAAGATTAAACTATCAATCAGTACACACCCATCACCAAATGGATTTAGTGTAAAGACGTCATTCACAGTCAGTGAATACGAATATGTATATAAAAATAACATTAGTTTGATTTACTGAACACAATCAATATTTATACCAATAAAACAATGTTTAAAGATCTAATTACAGTGTTGAATTTGTTACCTTTTAGAATAAGTGTATTTATAGGATCAATTAGTTTACTCGGATCGTATCTTAATTTTCGGGCTCGGTAAACGAAAATCCGTAAAAATTAGGATGAGCTATCCCGTTTGAAATAAGTTTTCCACGGATACATTCATATTTACCAAAAAAGTCTTTGTATCTATGGAATAATCTATCAAACGTTTTAAGTAAATTGTGGTATCTAAATCCCTGACAATTTACCAGCAATACATCGAATACGTTCACTGAAAAGTCAATACAGACACAAGCCTTTCCCAACTAATTTTTACATGTGGTGTGTCTCCAATTGCTGTTTTCGGTTTTCTGTATCTGTTTTTAGATTTTTGTTGTAGTTCAGTTTAAACATATTTTATTGTCTAAATAAACAAAAGGACTGTATATACAAGTTATAACAACTCAACACAAATAATTACAATATATAAAATTGCAAGATGACAGCAATTATATGATTCTAAGTACAATATAAAAATATATATAATAAGTATATTATGTTTAAACAATAACAGTTGGATACGAGTACATTTGAAGATAAAGCAATATCAATCAAAGAATCGTTTTGTATGGTGTATATAACTATGTGTATTTCTGAAAAGGATTGTGTTTTGTTCAACACTGATTTCATCTGTTCCAAATAAAATATGTTCTATGGAAATAACAACTAAGTCTTATATATAGTAAGAATCAGGCCGTTGATTTTCTCTTTGTATTGGTTTTTTTACAGTCTATTATACGGTATTGGTTTTGATCGTTTCTGAAGGTTGTATGGTGACATTTGATTGTTCACACTTTGTCCTTGTCTATGAATAGTGATTATACCACATCTCCTTATTATTTTTTACATGGGTTGTTGATTATAATTTTTTGGATTTATCAATAATAAACATATGGGGAAATGTCATACCTACAGACTGGAACTGCACTGTAAAATAACTAGAACCTTCTCCATTTGCGACTAAGAATGTATAGTTTTGAAAGTCAGAATACTCAATATACTGGAAAGTAAATGAAACCACGAACCCGGATATATTCACTTTAACACCATGCCAAATATCTGAGATCTGAATGTTATTTTCTATTGAAACAGGTTTTGTCGTCCCATCTTCGGTTGTAATCTTGACATCTGATATTTCCGGAAAACTACGGATTTTGACATTTAACTTGACTTGCTCTCCAGGTATGCCGTACTGATTTCTGATATTTCCCGCAACAAACCTTGGGATATCTGAAAAAAAGCACAAACGTACAGACGCTTTTAATTCTTATAGTGTTTAGTAAACATAATATATTAGAATTCCACAATACATTTATGAAATAAATATAACATTTATGTATAAAAATTTTCTTCCGTATGGTATTTGTTATGAAAGCTGAACGGTCATGTGATGGTTAAAAACCCTTCTTATTTATTGTTAGCTGTTAATGAAACATGAATAACTCTTCAAAGTTAAAAACTGAAAAGGTTTCGATAAAAAAACTGTAAACCACAATGCTGGATATAATCAGAAGTCCATTACTAGACAAAGTGTGCAACCTGTGCTATATAGTAAGGCGATCACGATGTCCCCTTTATCAGTGGAAAGCGCCATTGGTGGTCCCCCCAAATCTCGTTTTATAACTATGGAATCATGGGTAAAAATATTATCATTGAACAGATAGCTGTTACATGTAATTAGTCTCGAGCGTTTGATTAATTATCAGTTTGGTGTAAATGAAGTCAGCCGACTAAGTGCGGTGGTTTCTTATTGCCAGTTAGTTAACTTCTTCATTTTTATTCAATATTTAGAAAATGATATAAAATTTTATAAAAGAATTCATTGGTACCATTTTTCATCGTGCAAAGGCAAATGAGAACTATAAAATCTGCCGTGTCGGACTTAAAATGTATATCGTCTATCTAAAAGATGTAGTCGTTTTTGTCAAAATAAAGTCATAACTGTCTCCTTTTTTAAATAGAACCACGTTGTGTTGACGAATTATGTCTCGGTCATTTACGGCACCAAGGAAGGTATATACGGTGATGAATAAGCAAAAGACAGGATTTTTTCTTCACTTCTACAGAAAAACAATAATATCCGACCATTTGTTGCTTCAGATGACTTCGAAACTATTTCGAATTTCAAAAGTCTCTTGTTTTTTTACCTTTTTTAAATTAAGAGACATACTTTTCTAATATTGTCCGTCATTACGTTCGCTATCACAAGATCACGGTATACGTGAGTCAGTGATGCAACGCGTAAAAGTTTTTTTTTTTTTTTTTTTTTATACTCACAAAACTGAAGGCATCTGTAGATCATGTGGATTAAAAAAGAATAGTTTATCGCGTGTTGCTAGCGTAACGTTCAGTGGGAAATATAAATATGCATATCCCATCACAGACTAGTCTCAAGTGTAATTTAACATCAGAGATCGAAACATTCATCCTGAATACGCGAGGTACAGGATTTCACTTGAAGTAGCCTGGGATCCTGGCTAACTGCTCGACGAAGTAGTAGACTGGGTCAGGATGTCAGGCTAGATCTGAAGTCCCTCCTCCGACCTGACGCGGCTGCTATTAATGTATACATCCCACACTTGTAAGAAAGGGTTTTACTGTTGCAACCGGACAATTCCAGGAATTACTGACTTTATTTCTTAACGGCATTTCTAGTAATGGACTTCTGATATAATACATTGTGATAAGCAGTTGCTCAAATCTCACAATTAACGTCCCGTATCTCTAGAACGATCAACCATAAATTTGAAAAAAAACTAATCGAATTTTTTTTTTTTCAATTTCAGGAATATAGTAAGTTTTGAGGAAATCAACCAAGGCATACTGGATTTAGTGCACGATATGAGAAAAATTTCTGAGTTCTGGAACGACAAAGTCAATAATATTCAAATTCAAAAGAAAACTTCTTCCTTCAATCCTAATGTTGTGTAAAAATTACATGAGAATTGGTTAAAGACAATTTGATTTGCTGTATGAAGTGTTTACGGACGGACGACGAATTGACGGACGAACCTTAATATACCAGTAAGCCACAAAATACACGGAATGACAAAAATTGAAAAAAAATTAAATATTTACTAAACCGCATGTTTTATACTACAACAACAAGGGAAAACAATATGGCAACTAGCAACCAACGACAACTACTGAATAACAGTCTACTGGCTTGAGACAAGCACAGAAAGCATAAGTCGAGGATGGGCATGTTTGTGAGTGCTTAACCTCCTATGATTACCCGGAACAGGGGTGTAAGATTTAACTGGAAAAATCATTTGGAAAGGGTTTGACTCATCAGATCGATACTTAGCAAACACAAACCCCCAATAAAAAAAAAACCAGATAGAGACAAAATTATCGACCTAAAAGTACTCGAATTTAATGATTGCTAGATCGAAGCCTAAAAACACCACCAATGAGTACATTGACAATAAGTACCTTCTAAAATATAAGTTAAAACACTTTCAACGGATTAAGTGTAACGATGTCATGTTTTGTTTAGTTAAATACCTGTTATTCTTATATCTATAGATGAATTCCTATTTTTTACACCGTTTCGCCCAGAAATTCCGTTTGATACGCTACATATGTATGATCCACTGTTCTGATAATTTTTACTCAGTAAAATCAAAGTTCCATTAAGCAGTCCAAATGGTCGGCGAATTAGATGTCCTGTATCAGAAAGGTGTTGCCATGGTAAATAGTCATATTTGGACGGAATGCCTCTAGCAACGCAAGTAAGTTTGATTTTCCCATCATCTGTTTGTTTTTTAATATGCACGTCTGGTGGGTCTAAAATGTACAATCGTGCACGTGTTTATTAAATGATATTTCCATTTTCATTGCATAATACAATTTTTACATTAATATTAAAGTCACAATTGAGTTGAACATATTGAATCTTTTGGAGCCCCGGAGGTCACCGCCGTGTTTTTGGTGTTCGTGCTCTGTGTAGTGTTTTGTAAATTGCTGTTTATCTTTTTGTCGTTTTTCATTCGTGGTGATAGCTGAGCATGTTTTCTACGACTAATTGTTTTTTTCTGTGTGTCCCTTTGGTATCTTTGCTTCCATTTTCGCTACTGGAAGCGTTTTTGAAACACCATTTCATGATAGTGATATCTCTTGTCACTTGCAAACGATAAATATATTTCACTTTCTATGTCTATGATTAACAAAACAATGAAAGAAGTACACGTGACTGATGAGTACCAAGCTCAGTATCATTGGTAAGTTTTTGTTATTTAAAAGTTGATTCTATGCTAAAAGCTGTTTACTGAAGTTCTAAATTCGTAAATCTGTTTGGCATTTACAGACGACAAGGAAATAACCGCATGAATTCAAATCTGAGCGAAACCAAGTTCTTCAAAATTGAAAGAGTATCTTGTTATGTAAGCAATACCAGCTATTAGATCGCAAAGGAAATAAGTGAATTGAAACACAGACACTTAATTATTCATAACTGTGACCGTAAACCTTATCTTTTGTCGATTTCGGTCGTTCTGCCTTTCTTACAATATAAGCATTCTGGTGTAAGTTACAATATGTTGTCGATCAATGACTTTGAAACATGATTTTTCAGTACCGGTATTTGTTTCAAATACAAATGATGTTTAATACCCCGTCCCTAGATCTTCCATCAAATTCTGCATTTTCCATCAACACTTGATGGACAATCGATGGAAAGTTGATGGTACTTGATGGAATTCCATCCCAAACCAAAAACCATCAAAGGATGATGGAAATTAGGAATATTATTTCCATCTGCATTCTTTTGATGGAAAATTTGATGGCATTTTTAACCCCTGATGGAAAATTGGATGGCATTTTTACCCCCTGATGGAAAATATGATGGCATTTATTCTATCTGATAGTAAATATGATGGAAATGTAGGAAGTTTGATGGAAATTGGACTTAGACATTTTCTTTGATGGAAAGTGGGATGGAATTTGGACTTAGAATATTTTGTTGATGGAAAGTGTGATGGTATTTGGACTCTGTCATTTTGCTTGATGGAAAAACTTAGAAAATTTCAGCAAAATTGTGTCTGAAAATTTAACATCCCTTACAGAAATAAAAAGTTTTCTGCTATATTGGAGCAAACAAATTTGTTTACAAAAAGTACTTGCAAGAAAGTTACAGGTTGTTGCAGCTACCTGTAACATTCTCTCAATGTTACTGCAACAGTATTTGTTTGTGAGAAAATTGCAGCAATTTTGCTGCAATGTTGAAAGAAAGAGTTTGTTTGCTAAAAAGTTGCAAGAACCTTTTCTTATTTTTTAGGAATAACTATTTGCAGCAAATTGTTGCAAGAAACTTGTTTTTAAAATGTCAGACATGAAAGTTTGAACGGTATTTCAAGCATTTTTCATCTAAAATATTACACATGATTATTCTTTAAAGATTACCTTCATTACACAACGTGTTTCTTTGAATTATTGGTTATGATTCCTTATGATTATCTATTTGTTTTATCCTTAATGACTCATGCTTCATGTTGCTCAAAAGTATTGTGGTATAAATTATAAAAAAAAAGATCCTCAAATAATAATGCTTACAAACAACTTCCTGAACTGTACAATACACTTATGATATCTTGAAACAGGAAAGGATTTCAAGAATACTTTGGTTTTTATTTCAACAAGTGTAAACTTATCAAATGTGACATATTAATTTTTGTTAAAATTACTTTTTGTCACTATTTAGCTCTTCATCCCTTTAATACGCTTTGGATTTTCAAACATTTTGGCCTCGGGCATCACTGAAGAGACATTGATTGTCGAAATGCGCATCTGGTGCAGAAAAATTGGTACCGTTTATGTTATTATATGACTGTTCTGTGACCAATATTTTATTTTTACATTTTCCATCAAATGATGTATAATACACATTTATTTGCATGCCCTCTTTCTCCATCAATTAGAAATATGTGCTGGTGATAGAAACAGGACGTGCCATCTGTGTTCCATTTATCTTTGTGAACAGGATGTGTTAAATGTACACAGAGTTTGAGGCCAAATGAGGGAAGCACATGTTGTTATGCATTTTTCTGCAATTACTATAACTTATAACATAAAGATAAAATACAAACAATAAATCAATATTTTTATATAATATATATAGCAATTATTCAAGATTTAGATAATTAACAGTATTTATTAGGGGCACATTTCAAAGGAATCAGATTGTCGCAACACCCTAAACAACCTCAACAAATCAACAAATTCAAATTTGAACTTTACATGAACATGCAGACAAGAAGCAAAGATGTCTTCTATCATGAACAAAATATAAATTTTACAATGGATGTAGATCAAAAAGTTCCAATTAATTCTATTGACATTGAATAGTGCAGATGTAGTCTTCTGATGACATATGACTCTTGGATTTAGGAAGATTTGTGTGTACATATATTTTGGATTAAATCTTTTGGTAAGTACAATGAATTAGAATTTCCACCATTTTGAATATATGTTCATGCTCTTTTAGTTCAAAATAGTGACATTTGAAGTGGTTTTGTTTTAATTTTAAAGAGTCAAGAAAAAAACTAGACCATAGATTTATAAAAATTATTAATAAACAAGATGTGGTATGATTGCCAATGAGACAACTCTCCACAAGAGACCAAACGACACAAAAAAATATGCATATACATATTATAAAACTCACACAGTGTAGGACAGGAGTCATATTTTGTATCATTTTAAAACATTATTTGTTTTATAAAATATTACTTAAAATAGGAATCTTCTAATAAAGTAATTTTGCTATAAAATTAGAGATCTGTGGTATAACTGACAATAAGACATTTATATATCAGCTGCTGAACCAGGATTTTGAAAAGGGTGGTGGTGCTGGCAATTAAGTCAACATTAGGAGAAAGACTTGTAAAACTTCTATGCAATAAGTTATGTAGCTCTAAAGCTCAAAAAGGTGGAGCCCACCCCTTTCCTAAATCCACCTCTGAATATTCAATTCCTAGAAGGATTTGACACTCTTAGATATTGACCCTGCAAGTGACACATTAATACAAATCTTTTCAAAAAGTGTTATTTTCATTTGATAATTTAAGAATTGACAATGAATGTAACTAACTAACTTTATATCTTTATAATGTTAACTTATTCTTTTATATGCTAGATTCTTTTACTTTTATTTTGCAGCATTTGCCATCAATAAATTCAACTTTAAGGACAGCGAGGTTCAATGGGACACTGAACTAAAAGATACACACATGTAACAGGACAACCTATAGATGACAGAGAACAAATATTGTTTTATTAAATCACAGAAAATGCCATATATGGAAAGATTTTCGGAAGACATTTTCCTTACTCATCCATCAAATTCCATCTGATAGTCAATTCTCCATCAAGTTTCCATGCATTTTTACATTTAATGGAAAATACTCCATCGGTTTTCCATTTCATGGAAAATATTCCATCAGTTTTCCATCTGATAGCAAAATTACCATCAATTTTTCATCAGATGGCAAAAATACCATCAGTTATCCATCAGATGGAAATTATGCCATCAATTTTCCATTATCATGAACAAAAATTCCATCAAACATTTTCCATCAACCATTTTCCAGCATTGATGGAAAGTTGATGGAAAGTTGTTCCAATACTCCATCAACATGATGGAATTTTGATGGCATTTTTCCCATTACAAAATTCCAATATGTTTGATGGAAAATCTAGGGAAGGGACATTTTAGAAATGCATAATACTTAGGTAGATTTTAAGTTCATATTTCTTAAACTAGAATGATGCAATTGCTTGTGGTATGTATCAATTGCTGATGAAAATATGTTTAATGCTGGGGTAATCCTTTCGATGAAAATTTGTCAATTAGTTTTGGGCTCCCCATTATTTTAGGTGCTACTTTAGTTACTATTGATCTTCACATTAATTTTACTTTTGGATTCGAATATTTTTTTCGAACACCACTTGTATTTTTTTCAAAAGCACTAATTAAGCATCACATTCATTTTTGATATGCTGTGATTACGTAATCAAGCAAGATTATTTTTTTTTCTAGTATTACACCACAAATATTATAAGCACGTCGCTTGTGGCAAGATAAAAAACTTTTTTTTTTATAACCAGCAACCATTTCAACTGAACAGTATGACAACTGTAATAGTATCTTTAGATTAGATGGAAAGTGGATATTCATGGAGTGTATTGTTCTTTTTCAATGTTCCTTTCTTTTTCAATACTCCCCTGATAATTGTTCTTGCCTTTACGTACATTGTACAACGATATCTACGTATTGTTCGTCTATTCCTATCTCGTTCGCTGCTTTACATTTGTAAGCTCCTGCATCTCGTCTGGTTATTATCGGGAATATTAAATCATTGCTACTGGATACAGTTTCTTCTTTTTCATCTATCCATGTTTGATTTAAAGGATCGGGGTTACTGTCTATATGGCAGGAAACTTTAAAAGCCTCTCCTTCATGTATGAAAATTTTAGAATTTCCATCGATTTTTACTTTAGGCGAGTCTGAAAATATCAAGTCCCAATATACATCACCAAAGAACCATACTAAATTAAGACAAACATGTGAAATAAGATATGTAGTATGCTTAAACAAATATATTTTCCTTTCAAGAATGTCAAATAACATAAAAGACGACAAAACGTAAGAGAGCATATTGTTTTATTCTTTTCTATTAGCTATTCTTAGGTAGTCATCGTCGGTCGTCATCGTCACCATAGAAACTTTGTAAAACTAAAACACCTCATAATAAAATTCAGAAAATGAAATAAAGAGCAACAAATTCACTTTTTAAAAGAAAAAGCGAGTGTTCTGAAAGAGTAGGCAGTTTTTACTCCAGTATTCGTACCTGTCACGTTGTTCATTATAAGTAAATGTAATGTGTTTCGTGCATTCGGTCACGCACAAAAGGGGGGATAACAGGGCAATAATATTATTGGTCTTTTGGGTGTACGGATTATTATTTTCATCCAAAAATAAGGTGATATCAAATGCAGAATATTTAAAAGTCTGGAATAAATTTCAAGGTATTGTGTCAGATGTTTTAATTACCATAAACCTACATTTTATAAACAGCACAGCTGTATCAGTCAGGTGTACTTCTAACTCTGGACTCTTTGTAGAGCATTCAATAATTCCTGAGTTATCTTCTCTAGTGGGGACAAAAGTATTAGACACATTGTTACCAATTTCTTGACTAATGATGGTTGTATTACGTTTCAAATATACTGTAACTGGAGGAATGCCATTCTGAACAACGCATATTATATTTATTTGTTGTCCTTCTTGTCCCTCAATAAAACTATTCTGACGTTTATCAAGAATTTGCAGATTTTTTGGAGGTCCTGTGCAAATAATCAAAATGTAAAGATAAATAGTAAATGAATGCATTCAATATGTTTCATATTCAATGTTCCAAAAAACATATAGAAGATGTTAGCATTATATACTTGTTTGAAATTGCATAAGCGATGCCAGTTTTATAAGTGCACCAATTAAAATTCTGAATACAATTAACTAACAAAAGTGTATCTGTAATTTGAAAGAACTAATATACTTACTTCTCAAAACAAGTCTAAAATTTTCTTCGATTTGAAAACCTGCAGAACATCTATATTTTCCCTCAGCAGAATGTGTTAACTTAGTAATCTCTAAATTGAATTCTCCTATTTCCTGATTGCCAGTAATTTTCACGTGAGCTAGTTTTTGGCTAATGTGAGATCCATCAGAATATATCTGTAAGCCTGGAGGACCCTGCCATGAAATAGGTGGTGATGAAGAACGCCCAGAACACATCAATGTAATGGATTGTCCTTTTCTGGCGTAAAGTATGTTTTCTCCAAAGGTAAAACCTAATAAGGCATCAACATTTCATATTTTTTTTATTTTGTTACCAATCTCAGAAAATGTGACTATTTACATGAACTCAACAACAATAACAACAAAGATACCATGAATACAAAAAGTATAATATTAACAGTTAAAAATTCTTAAATTATTCATTTCTGTAATACATATCTGACTTTGCAAACAATCATGGTCGAATGCTTTGACAAAACATGCAATATTGTTTTTGAATTTTGATATGTTTGTTGTCAAAGAGGTTTTGCAAGAATAAATATCAAAAGCAAAAGTTGAAAATTACAATATTTCATTAAGTTATAACAAAAAATAAGCAAAAAGAGATGAGTTGAATTGTATATCTAAAACCCCAAAATAGCTTACCATTGGCAGCTAACAAGAATAATAAATACACATTTTTCTGTACCATCTTTGTAGTATGTCTCCGTTGGACTAGAAAATATAAACATAAGTCAATTTGGTAGGAGAACGCAAATTACTATTGAAGCAGACGTAAGTAAAAATACATTTCCGTGATCATGCATATAAAACTATTACATTAATATCTGTTCACTGAAATTTCGAAACAATCACAAGAATGATTCATTTTATAAACATAATAAGTGGGAAATATCGTATATCAGAACTTTGTTTTTCCTGCTTTTGCTATTTTTGTAGTTTTCCCTTGTATTTCCTAAGTTTGTAGTTTATGTGCTTGACATATATTAAATTCATATTGATTCAATTGTTAATAGAATTCGATTTCCTGTTGACATTTGATATATTTCCGTATCATAGATATTCAAACGAATTCTATACCTGAAATAAAAAAAGCGTTGTCAAATTTTGACATCGTTTGTCACTCATCTTCAATGAAAAAAACTAGTACTTAAATTGCCCTCGCTTGTTTGTTACTATGAGCTATTCTTCATAGACAGACTAAAAGAGCACAAATATTATTTTCATGATACTTAATAAAAATAGCAAGTTACATCCTCCAAAGTAAAGAACAAGTTAGGTACTTTTGTTACAGTGACCGGTTGCAATTTTTTTGAAACAGAGAGAAAAGTATCAGAAAAGCACCACAAAATTAAGTCTTTCTCAGCGTGTAGACATCAGGACATATGCACTTTTTATTAATTCGTTTCGGTTCAAAATAAGAATATTTCTTTAATATTTCATTTTAATTTTTTTTTTATTTTACATTTTGGCTTCCTTAAAATTGATAGGCTAAGTAGATCGTATCTCAACATGTATTTCCGATCTTGCTAACAAAAACCCAACCGTAAAATTAGTAAAACATCAAATTCCACACCTTTATCTTAAGATTCCTAAGTTCTGGAAAGTGTGAAAATTTGGGGTTTGGTTATACTCATCATGGCCAGGTTAAGTATTCCTAGAGATCTTAGAGTTGTTAAAGACGGAAAGGTTATGCATGAATTTTCTAATGAACGGACCTAAATATATCTGTCTATTCTGAAAAAATAGAACTGATTATATCAGGTGTTGTGGACTTAAACACATTCCTATGTCTCCTATATAAGTTGCATTAGAACCATATCAACAAGGGATCAACTGAACTTGGCGACCACAATACTCGTATACTAGTATTGTCAACAATGTACTAGTATTGTTGAAAAAAATTAAAAAAATTCAAAAATCAAGGGTTTGTTATTTTCATGCTTATACTTTTATTCATTGACATGATAACTAAAACATACTTAAATTAACACTCAATTAATTACACAAGAAAATATACAAAGAAACATACTTAAATTACAAATGTAATACATAATATAATATTATGAATACCACAAACAGGCGTGCACACACAAACCATTGAATCCTGCTGGGGCAAAACAAAACAGAAATTCAAGATAATGAAAGGGGTTTCAAGTGAAGCACTCGATTCCTATTTAGATGAAAGAATGTGGCGAGACCGATGGGGGAAGAATACATAAGATGCATTCAACAACTTGTGTATCAACATCACTGAACAGTGTCAACAGTATCCAGTCTAAACAGTTAATATACTGGAAAGTCCCACTGTGGCCAAACTAAATGGTACAAAAAGAGTCTGAAATTGTTTTGCATCAATTAAAATATCCTTGGGCTTAACTTCCCCTTAATACACTGTATCATAATAAAAGAACATTTATTTCAAAATAAACTACACATTTTTGAGATACACAAATGAATAAATGTTTCAAGAAATACATATTTTTCAAATTAATACATTACTTTTGAATATATGCAGTAATAATAACTTTCTACTTAATTTTATATAAATAATACTAGGACAATACTTGTATACAATACTTGTACATTAATTATATACGAGTATTGTTGACAATACTGGTATACAAGTATTGTGGTCGCCAAGTTCAGGTGATCCTCAACAAGTAACAATAACTATTTTTTAGGCATTATAGCTATATAGTACTAAGCATTTTGTCAAACATCTACATTTATATTAATATAATTCCCTGAATATTTTGGTACAGAACTGAAGATAAAAACTTAAACTTTCAATAGAAATATGTCTGTCATCAATTGTAACATACTCATATAACAATTAACCACTTCATGATATCAATTACAAAAAATGTTGTTTAGGCTGAATATAACCACAGTATTTTTCTTTTACTTTTTAGATACTAATGAAGAAATCAAGCAACAAGAGTGGGCGTACCATTTGACCAACTGAGCTTACAATACTTGCAACAATTGTGGTTGATATCCATAGCATGATAATACATTTCAGCGTCCACAGGATTATCATCTTGGCTTCCGATGCCTCTCATTTTCTAAAATTATTGCATTTCTTGTATTAGGGTTACATGATTTTCATAAGCAACTTCTTTTGTTTTATTTAGAGTAGAATGTTGAAAAAAAATGACCAAAAAAAAAAAAAACAATTACTGAATGAAGTGCAATATCTTTTAAAAAGTTTTAAACAAGATAAATATTTAAGGTGTGTGAGTGAACTAAAATACATAATCCTTTCCAATATGTTTCTTGCGGATTACATGCATGTGATAGGATTATCTTGAAAAAGAAAAAAAAACTTGTATCCTTGGCAGTAGTAATTTTGAATATATTAGAAGTAGAAATAATAATGAATGACATTTGAATGTTAATTTTTACAGAGATAGAGAATCTTAATTACATTTGAGCATTTTATCACAAGATCATCCAAATAAATTTGCTGTTGCTGTTTGTATTTTGCTTTCATTGATTTTTCTGACATAAAACCACCCCCGTTTACATTTTATATCACTAAAGGATAAAAACAGTATTCTTTGAATATGAAATATAGATAAATAATTACCATTTGAAACTAAAAACACTTTTATCATCTTATTTTTAGCATTTCAATTTATACAAAAACCAAAGACAAAAAAGATACAGCAGCTATATCAAGTGTACTTAAATACGACCTCAGATTCTGAAAAAAACATTGATAACATTGAATGCTTAAGAATAAGGGGATATGGTATTATTGCCACTGAGCCACCAGAGACCAAATGATCGAGGTGGATTTGATTATTACAGGTAACCTTACAACCTTCATCAATGAGCAAATTAGGCTTGTTAAACGATTAACTCATAAATGTGGTTGAATTACACCAAATTTACATGTGCACTAACTTCCCCTTTATTTATCAAGACCATATGTCATGTTGCTTAGTCTTTAGTTTTCTATGTTGTGTCTTCTGTACTATTATTTGTCTGTTTGTCTTTTTATTTTTAGCCATGGCGTTGTCAGTTTATTTTCAATCTATGAGTTTGACTGTCCCTCTGGTATCTTTCGTCCCTCTTTCATGATAAGAGTTAAACACTAAGAGAAGTTTCCAACAGAATAACCTTACTTGAAAAAGGAAATAATAGACGGCACATTATTTGGAAGGCATGGTCTAAATGTGTTTCCTGAGACAATTATCCTCCAAGTCCAAGACTCCGAGTTCAAATGAAAAAGACTACATGCATATGTACAAGCAATTATAGGTTACCATACAACCTTTGACGATGAGAAATACCCTTACGGTACTGAACTGTCAGCTAGAAAAGATCTTGACATGAATAATGTGAAACAATTCAGAGCACATTGCGTAAATATTCTCATCCATGAAATAGTAGCACAAATGCATGAAATAAACTAAACCAAGTTATTTCTTATTCATATTATCTATAGCTAGAAGAATATTTCTTAGTATTGTTGTTGCATTGCTGCCTCATCGGCATATATACCCCATATATCAATTTAAAAAAATAAAATTAATGTTTTATACCTCAGTGATCATGGACTATGATAATGTGCTATAAACTGCTTCAAATCATTGTCATTTGTACTCAGTCTGTGTCCCTTTTCATAGCCATAACCACACCATTTCAGCCTTGAATACACAACAGTCTTCAGTGGTCTTTGGAAAATTTTCCCCCTGAGAAGAAAGTTCATCGATCAGAGGATCAAATACAAAATCATAGGAGTCTTCAACATTGCTTTTTCCACCGCATCCTGCGGGTCTCCTTTTCACTTCAAGTTTTATGTTCGAACGGTCAATATTTCCTTGAATTACTTTGAATGACTTCATACCTAGTAAATCTGTTATATCCTTCTGCATTTTAATAGTCATGATAGTGGTGTATAGCAGTGAGAGCAAGCATTTTAGCAACTTGATAATGTCAAGAAACTTTTCCCTAAATCCATTTCCCGGGAGCGTAGCTATAATCCGACACCCCGAAATTCCGACAGTCCAGTAGTCCGACAGACAGATAGTCCGACAGTCCGATAATCCGACAGTCCGTTAATCCGACAGTCCGATGGTCCGACACGAAGCCGTGTTGCTGCGAAGGGTATGGATCTCGTCTTCATATAAGCTTATTAGCACACTGCCGAAACGCCAGCAGTGTTTAAAAATTTTTAAAAATGGAATGCGTTAAAATGGTATAAAAATTAAATCCTATACTATTTGAAAAGTTAGGGAGCTACCGTTTGATTTTTAGGGGGATGAAATTTGAAAAAAAAGGAAAGGAGTTTTGAGTTAAAAAAAGTTCGGATAAGCAACTTGGCAATAAAAAAAGGCAGAATGACAATTTATCTAAAAACAATGTATGTAAAAAAAAGTCAGGATAAACTAATAAAAAAGGCAGGACCGAATAGACTGAAAAATAAAAAGGCAGGACAGATATTACAACTAGAAAAAATACAGGACAACATTTTTCATCCTAGCCCCAACCTCCATAAAAATCAAATGGTACCTTAATATATTCATCATGTCGATGTTGATAACGAGAATGCCTGTTTACAATACATTTTGTACATGCGCATGCACGTGCATGTTTAACGTATAATGTGGTTGAATGTGATATGTCGCATGTATTAGATGTATTCTTCTCATATCTGAGGGGCGTTCGCCTCGAAGATATGAAACGACTACATCGGATTGAATAACATAGAAGCAATAAATATATTATCTTTTCTCTTGTTCTTAACAGAGCATACGTTTTGATAAAATAGGAATAGTGTCATTATCTCAAATTTTCAAGATGCAATAACACTTTCAGAAGATGTTTCATATTTCATGATTTGAAATGAAATCTTAATAAATTGCGTCAATTTTTCTGTCATCAAAATAATATCTTATCACTGCTTTTGCATGGCAATATAAATCGCTGTACTTCCAATGGAAAAAATATATAAAATAGCAATTCTCTAACCAAAACATGATTTAAGATTTACTCAACACAAAAAACGTTTTCAGAATGTCAATTTATTATGAAACAATGAAAAAAAATTGAGTTTTGGTTAGTGTATTGCTATAAATATTTATTTTTTTCATTGTTTCACAAAGAAACAAAACCAAACGCGTAGGGTGCGAACGGACATTTTGGTGCGAACGTGTAGGGTGTGAAAGTTTATCCGGTTCGTATGGGATCAGTGCGGCCCTGTACAAGACGTCATACTGACTGATTTGATAATTTTCTATGTGAAAAAAATATATCAATTTACAAAAGAGGGACGAAAGATACCAGAGGGACAGTCAAACTCGTAGATCGAAAACAAACTGACAACGCCATGGCCAAAAATAAAAAGACAAACAGACAAATAATAGTACAGATGACACAACATAGAAAACCAAAGACTAAGCAACACGAACCCCACCAAAAACTGGGGGTGATCTCAGGTGCTCCGGAAGGGTAAGCAGATCCTGCTCCACATGTGGCACCCGTCGTGTTGCTTATGTTATTACAAATAAGGTAAATAGTCTAATTCGGTAAGTCACATTCGTGAAAAGGGAGGGTATTGTAGTTACGACATAAGGAACATATCCGATATCATCTGTGAAACGGTTATTCCATAACGGTCAACCAACTCGTGATGGCGTCCGTAAAATTTACGAAGGGATGATTTCAACTTCACCATTTGGAACTCTTGGTTTAATAGCTTCCTTGTGAGCAGCAATCCTCTATCAAGGAAATCATGATAGGAAACACAAGCCCGGGAATATCGTATCAATTGGGAGTTATATACTCCGTATGCAGGCTACAAATGTTCCATGTCTATATATATATAGGCATATATTTCAGAGACAAGTGACCGCGCGTCGGACTATCGAGCTGTCGGATTATAGGACTGCCGGACTATTGGGCTGTCGGATTATGGGACTGTCGGATTATAGGTCTGACCCCTGTGCAGGGGTCCAGTTTACATTTTTGGAAGGAAAATCTCAAAACACATAGACATTAGTTTATTTTTAGCAATCTCTCATTCTCCGTTTCTATCAAACTCCCACAGTCTGAGCCCACAGTGGCAGAAGTTTTACATGTGTAATAAATTGTATTTGTATGGGTTCGTTGTAGAATCCCTATGAGCATTATTACAACAAAAATTATATTGCCAACTAGTTTTAGTGGAGTTCCGACAGACGACTCTCCGTTTTTATTTAGGTGACCGAGTTTAGTAAGTATAGCCTATTCTACATTGACCTATGTATATTAATATATATATAACTAGTGTTGGATAATCGGTTGAAATTACAAACGATTATCTATTACTATCGGTTGACAGCAACCAACCGACTATCGGTTATAATCGCATCATTATATCTTGCCCTTTTTTTGAAATGAAATCATGCATTCGGTCACATTGTACATGTCTAATACGTATATTCCATACCATTGCAGAGTTTTATATATTCATATTTGATCTTTTGTTTCCTTTACATATTTTATTTAGCCATTAAAAGAGTGAATCAATTAGAATCCAGATTCAGATTGAACTTATTTTGTCTTATGATTACACCATTTATTACCGACAATAACACTAAAATTTCTTAATTTCAATGGTGTCATTCATATCATAATTTTAAATACATAGCTGTATCAAAATTTGAATGCTTCTCATTAAGAAAAATATATAAAGTATTTAACTTTAAGCAATTTAAAATCAATCAATAAATAAAACAATGCATTGAAATATATACATTACTAGTAGTCTGTTGTTATTTATGTATTATTGTCATTTTGTTTATTTTCTTTTGTTACATCTTCTGACATCGGACTCGGACTTCTCTTTAACTGACTTTTAATGTGCGTATTGTTATGCGTTCACTTTTCTACATTGGCTAGAGGTATAGGGAAGGGTTGAGATCTCATAAACATGTTTAACCCCGCCGCATTTTGCGCCTGTCCCAAGTCAGGAGCCTCTGGCCTTTGTTAGTCTTGTATTATTTTTACTTTTAGTTTCTTGTGTATAATTTGGAGTTTAGTATGACGTCCATTATCACTGAACTAGTATATATATTTGTTTAGGGGCCAGCTTAAGGACGCCTCCGGGTGCGGGAATTTCTCGCTGTATTGAAGACCTATTGGTGACCTTCTGTTGTTGTCTGTTCTGTGGTCGGGTTGTTGTCTCTTTGACACATTCCCATTTCCATTCTCAATTTTATTATATACATTTAACTAGGGTGATCCAACCAATGTCTGTTAGGGAGCTAGAGGCTAGGATGAAATTTGAAAAAATAGGCAGGACAGGAGTTTTGAGTAAAAAAAGGCAGGATGAGCAACTTGGTAAAAAAAGGGCAGGATGACAATTTGTGTAAAAAATCAGGATAAACTAGTAAAAAAGGCAGGACCGAATAGAGTAAAAATAAAAAGGCAGGACAGAGATTACAACTAAAAAAAACGCAGGACAAAATTTTTCATCCTAGCCCCCCCATAAATATCAAATGGTAGCTGCCTTAATTCGTGTGGTATGCGTATTTTCAAGGATTTGTATAGTCTAACAATACAAATCCTTGGTATTTTTCACTTTTGTGATCATTATTCTTCTGTCAGCTGGGTCTACTACTACTGGGGGTGTTTAACGACCTTGACTGGCTGTTAAGCCCTCGCACGGTCGGCTCGGTGCCCGAAGGCATTTGGTGAGCGTTTAAATAATTTTGTCGGTCAGGAACAGGTGGAGGACGCCATTTTGGTAGGCCGCCATCTTGGTTTTGTGAGTTGTTTTGGTTTTCTTTTGTTGACTATTTTGGTGTTATTTCTTCACAACGGCTGCTTTCAGGACCAGATTGGTCAGCTTGGCAGCCCACTAACCTCGATGATGGAGTACTGGTAGATGAGTCTCGGACGTAGTATTAAAGATGACAGGAAGCATTATCAGGACTAAAGTCGTGAGACAGTGAAATGAAGGTCCATCATCTAACACCTAGGATATAGCCCTCGGACGTCAATCGGCATAACACTCCCCCATCCACAATGGGTTTTGGAGTGCATGTTGACGCGGGAATTTACGCACAAAACAAACGTTTACTGTACAGCGTTGGATTGGTTTCTGTCATCTAAAGTAGTAAGTCGTTGATCCGTCCAAAAGTAAACCCTCATCGAAGATAGCGGGTAAAGGAGAGCTGACCCAGCACGTCCGTTCAGCTGTAATGACTGAGACGTGACTGGTGAATGAATGTTATTCGTGCGTCTGTACTTATAATCGTAAGAATGCGGAATTCTTTCATAGTTGGTCCGTATCCGATCTGTGATTCGAATATATTTCAATGGCGGACAAACCGGGAAAATTTACAAAAATAAACGATGTTTGACAAGCAAAATTTGGAAAGAATTATGACGTTTTTAACGCAACAAATGGATGAAACATTAAGAAAAGGCAAATGCACCACGTTCTAATGTAGCAACAAATTTATTTTGTTGAAAATCAGAATGATTTGTTGTACGCTTTCGAGTGACAAGAGTGCCGGAATTGAAAGAAAGTATTTCATAAAAAGTTATTCATTTTAAATAAAATACGATCAGTCTGTAAAGTCAATGCTTTTACCACGTTTATAAAGAAAGAAATTGCTTAAATCTTTGATTATAGGATGTTTGACATTGTTGTTGTCATCTGCTGATATTTTTCTTTACAATTTGTTTGACTGCGCATGTAAAATGCAAACCGGAAAACGGACCGGAAGTTGATATGCTAAAGGTCCGGAACCTATAACGACAAAATCCCAATCGATTATCGACATCGCCAAGCCCAACCAACTGATTTCCGACTTATTCCGATCATCGGAACAACACTATATATAACTGCAAATTTCATTGTTCGAAATGTGCCTATTAATATGTTATGTAGTATTGTTTAATTGCTGCATCATTACCATTTGATTTTTATACTAATATGATGAAGGCGCTACCTTAAATGCCAGCTTTATACCAAGACTATGTCCTATATATTGATTGATTGTTGGTTGCTTAACGTCCAGTAGCAAATATTTCATGCATGTTCAGGACGAATGTCCTACATATAGTTTTGTCTAAAATAAAATAATAAGTTCAGATGGAAAATGTTTAGGAACCCCGCCGAATTTTGCGCCTGTCCCAAGTCAGGAGCCTCTAGCCTTTGTTAGTCTTGTATGTTTTTAATTTTAGTTCATTTATATGTTTTGGAGTTTAGTGTGACGTCCATTTTCACTGAACTACTAGTAGTACACAATTTTATTTAGGGGCCAGCTGAGGACCACCCCCAGGTGCGTGATTTTCTCGCTGCATTGAAGACCCTGGTGGCCTTCAGCTGTCGTCTGCTCTTTGGTAGGGTTGTTGTCTCTTTGACATATTCCCCATTTCCATTCTCAATTTTATCTCATATACATGTATATGTGATCAGCAAGTGGAGCATACTGATTGTGAAAAGAAGAGTTTGAATTTACAGTGAGCCTGTTTAGAATATTGTTTTGATCAGGTTTTTCATTTTCATCTAAGCCTAAGGAACCATAAATAGGATTGTTAAGTTGATAATCTAAAGATTTTGCTATTTTCTAAGATGCTTTTTAAAATATGTGGTGATAACACTCCTCAGCAGTATGAATGTATTCCTGATCATCTTCTGTTTGTGGGTTTCTATATCAATTTCATGTACTAATTCAGAGTCAGTTTTAAATCATTTCTTGCATTTTGTTTTATTAGATTACTTTTCAAGTTTTTATACGTCGGCAAAATAAAATTAATAGAAAATGAAAGGATATGGAGTAAATGTACATGGGACAAAATCGCACACAATACATAGAAAACATAGAAAATTATCAATGAACAGGGCTTTTATTCCTGTTCTTCATCTTGACAGTTGATGTAGGGTCTTCAACAATGAACAAATCATTCATACCCTACAACAAGGTCAAGACGGCCCCTAACGTCGACTTAAGCGGTACTATTGATAAAAATAAAGTAATTTTGAAAGACATCGATCGCCGCTAAAATATGCCTTGAAGTTACACATGTCGGGAGCGGTCAATGAATTACATAATTTATAATTACGGGCGAGGTTTTGAACATATATTTGTCATACATTGCCCAACAAAAGACCAATAATTTCGAAACAACAAATGATAGACAATACATATCAAACTAAAAAACAAATGATAGACAGCACGGGGCACATCGAAATATATGTAAGAAAACCTAGCAGTTTAAAAAAGTATGAAAGGGCAATATACAAAACAGATGACCAGACCAGTATTTTGAAGAAATTTAACCAAACATGAGAATGGAAATGGGGAATATGTCAAAAATTTGCTTTCGAGTAATGCTATTATGTCGCTGTCCGAAGACACATTTGGTTTCCGGACAATAACTTTAGTTTAAGTGAATGGATCTCTATGACAATGTATGAAATTGTACCAGAAGGTTCAGTACACAAAAGGAAGGTTAGAATTGATTTTGGGGGTTATGGTACCAGCAGTTTAGGAGTCAGTGGTCAAAAACAACATTTTTGGGATGTTTTTTCCATAATTTTTGCAACAAATACTGATATGGCAGGAGTTACACACGAAACAGGGTGTGTAAATTATTTTATCGGTAATTTGTGCATTTCATTTGATGTGTACTCCTTGATGTCGACGTCAGTATCAGTTGACTGGTCATGATAAAGAAAATATATTGGGTCAGTTCGCAATTGACATGTGCGAGTGCACCGCAAAAGGATCTTCTTTCCCTTTATTTCACAAAATTGCACATGATTTTTTTCGCAGAAACGCACGAGTTATTTTGTGAATGAAGCACTTGTCATTGTTTGAAACTTTCAGTAATAAAAAGTTAGTTTAGCCCTTTTGAACTATTCACTGATTGTGTGAAAGTTTGAACAGAAAATGTACGATAAACCTGATAAAACTGCGTTATCTGCAGAATTATTGATAGCTTTCCTTACTATTCACAAGGACATATAACTAACATATCGTCCATGCTATTCCGATCTGAGTTTTATTCATACATAGTCTGGCATGGCTGGTGCTGTTCCAAGTGTCTTCTTTTTCTGCATATTTCTTGAGAAGTATTTGTTTGACCTGGTCAGTCACTATAAAGTGTTACAATTCATATTAAGGTGCAACACATAAATAGTGACCAAAAAGGTACCGCTTTCACATGCATGACATGAGAGAATCTAGAAAAAATTTTAAATGTACACATTTTCAACATTTTTGTGGGACTATCATATAAAGTAAAGGAGATATGTAGTTGGAGACTGCTGCTGAATAGAAATGTTCAGGCTCACCTGATACCTGTTTTCAAATTAGTCCATATTAAAGTTTGAAGGGTCCAAAAATTAAAATATGTTTGAATTCAACTGACATAAAATTTTTGGTGTTTTTATATGCTAAATCTACATCTGCGGTTGCATCAGGCTGTGCTTGGCGAAGCATTTTATTGCTTTTTGGTTTGTACTTTTTTTTATTTTGGTCATGAAGATTAATTTGTAGTTGTGAAGTTGCTAACATGAGGGTACCCAAATTGCACCTATTTTGATAGTTTTTTCACGAACATTTTTTATGAACCAGACAATAGTTTCCAATCTGTGCTTATTTTGTAGAAGTATCCTTGTTTACTATATAGTTACACCAATTTAATTTTGAATCCATATAGAGTCATAGAAAAATGGGTTTGAACTGACCTCCAAACGATCCATGATTCTGTAATGATGACTAATGAGGCCAGTACCCAAATTCCATACATCATTACATGTTAAAAATCAAATAACAGAGTCAGATGTTTTGTTTTATATCTTCAAATATTTCGAACAATTGGGCATTATTCCATGCTTACTATTATTTCTTTAAGAAATGGATGCTTGTTACAAATTTAATTTGCTCGGGTGCAGGCCGTTTCGTAACCTGGTCGTTTCGTAACTAGTCGATCCGTAACTTACTAGGTCGTTTCGTACCTGAGACGTTTTGTAACCTTATATCAATATATAATAACAATATGAGTCGTAGGTTACATAAAAAATAATAAAAAGACTTATTGATGTATAATATATATATATATATATATATATATCTATATATCTATATATCTATATTTATTTATTAAATAATTGATTGCACATAGTTTTACACTTTATAAGTCAGTTTTGCACACATGCAAATAGAACAGAAGAATTTAAATTGTCCATCATCATTTAGATGTACCCCGTCTATGTCAAAGTATTTAGTCTTCTGCCACGTGCTTTGATGTCTCCAATACTTGACACCACTCATCTTTATGTTGCTTAGTTCTTTATTTATCTTCTTTTTTTTCTATGATAAGTTGTTTCTTTCATGTTTCTTGTATACACTTTACACCTACTGTAATTACTTTTTATTACCTGTCATTAGTTGTCATAAACCCATTAAAGCTGTCACCGAGCGTAATTACCAATAAGCCAATTAGCCAATAATTAAAAAGACTTAAGAAAGTTTTAAATTAAAAATATTACAATATTGTTATTATTAGATGAACAATTTGATCATTTTTAAATAATAACTTTAACTTTTTCATTTAAACTAATTAATTTAAACTAACACTTTATAACCATATATAATTACACCAGGTACGAAACGTCTCAGTTACAAAACAACGTAGTTACGAATCGACCAGGTACGAAACGACGAGGTTACGAAACAACATGCATTCAATTTGCTCACTTTTAAAAGACGATAATTATAACTTCGCATGCCGGCATGGTGACGACACTGAGGTTTTCGTAGATTTACTTTTCCCGGGAATGCTTCATCTGTTGATATATTCTCACTGTGAACGATTTGTGTATATTTAAATATATTAACCTATGTTGAAAGACCTGTATAATGTCAATTCATAACAATATACAAATTGTTTATAGTGTCTCGATTTTAGATACGACATGAATTTTTATTTGTTTACAAAAAAAAAAGATCTTTATGAACTTATCTGCTTTCTGTAAATCATTTATTAGTAATAAAATACATCGATAATATACTATTATTTGATAATCAATGTTTAAAAGTCACCAATATGTGCTAATATTACAGCCGATTCCAACGAGTGTGTAAATAAAGGTAGAATCTCTGGTTAGCTTCCTTTCTAGCTCAACCATGAAATCATTATTAGGTAAGGTACATCCAGCCTTTGGGTGGAGTCAATAGTTAAGCAGAAACCAATCAGAATTAAGTGACAGAGTATAAACATTGTTAAACTAGTTTTACAAGTCAGTTTAAAAATAAGTTTTCAATCTAAATTTAAAATTTAGTGATAATTATAAGCTAATTCACAAGCATGTTGTAGGTGTGTTTGATTTGCCAATTTTATTTTGATAAATGGTGAAAAGTCAACTGAAAGCTGAAATTCCTAATTGTTTTTCTTCGTCAGACATTATAAATAATAATATATTTTACTTGTCTGTTGAATTTGTAATATCAAGTTAATAAAATGTAGTTGGATATGATTGACAAGTGCTGACCGTATTCACTTTTACACATACACATATGTTTACAATACAGCCGGACAGGTAAAAAAGATTGGAAGGTGTCCAAAAGTACATATGACCTGATCATTCAATATAGGTCAGATTAATTCTAAATGAAGTAGAGACATAAAAATTGTTCTTCATGGCTGCATTATTTATCTAAAACTAATAAGTAAGGTAATGTTAACGGACCAAGTGGATTTTCGTAAACTCTGCAATATTGTCAATTTCAAACTGCAGTTGTTTGCTGTTTTTTTTTCTCTCGTTGCATTTTTAACTAAATAAAAGGTCCACAACGGCGTGCATGATATTAAGTAGTATGATAATTTTTTTTCTGTGTGAATATAAAAGATCTTAGTTCTAAAAACTGTGCATTTATATGAAGAAAAGACACCAAGCATAACAATGTTTTATGCGTGGGGAATACACCAAAAGACACTAATTAACTAAACTGCCTATTCACGGCGTAAATATTTAAAAAAAAAAACGTTACTCCGCTTCTAATTTATTGATTTTATTGATTTTTTAATTCAATCAAAGACTAAGAATTGAAATTTCATTTGGAAGGTAGTCTAGGTAAACCTTTGTAAGAAATATATATATTATAAATATTGAATAGGCCATTGATATGAATGTTTTCATTGGATGATACAATGGCGCTTTGCTCCTCCCAATTTTAAGGTAATAATCATTTCATGGTTGAGCTAGCAAGGAAGCTAACCAAAGATTCTACCTTTAGCTACACACTCGTTGGAATCGGCTGTAAAATTTCAAGTGTTATTCGGTCATTACAAGTGTTATTCGGATATTAATTAAACAGTGTTATTCGGTCATTCGAGGTGTGCTAGCACGTATTTATTCACGATTGAATAAATACTTATATGATTTTGTAATTTATGTTTTATTTCCTATTTGAATTTACTTTAAATAAAGATGATTTTATTCCTAATTCATATTTGTGTTTTCGTTTTCAAATAGATTAATTATGGATTGTAATTAATTATGAGTGGTACTATTCGTATTTTATATTCACGGACTTTGACGATTGACTAGTTTCGCCTTGATTGTTACTCACTGCTTCTACTATTATGATGGTCAGTGTTTTACGCTTGATTTGACCGCACACTTTCTGCTATTTCATTGGTTATATATCTTTTGGCGGTTTATTTCTATTAACACTGTGTATCATCGCCACCGGAAATTGGGTACTAACGAAGCGGAGAAAATGAAAAAAAGTAAACAAGGTAAGAATTCATTCAATTTGAAGCATTTCTTCTGATTTGACGAGGGTACCGCTTAAGAAAT
>JAASAO010001438.1:0-63604 GCA_017311375.1 Mytilus coruscus | reverse complement strand
CATCGAGGATAACAAGCGTATCATATGGTGGAGGTCCCGGTTGTTGGTTAAAATGGACTTGTTATGTCATACCAGTTGTGATTGATTTATGGTTGCTTAACGTCCAGTGGCAAATATTTCATGCATATTCAGGACGAGAACAAATTAACAATAAATACAATAGGTAGGTTCGGTAATAGAGGCGTCTAGGATTGAGGTCGGAGAAATTTAGACTACCACGGGAAATGAGGGTATATTGGATAGGGACAGAAATTTAGCCTTGCAACAGGTCACCTACGGACCCCTCAAAGAGTTGTTGCAAGGGTTCTTAACGTGCAAAGAGCGTGGCACTCTCTTTATACGAGGCATCGGATTTAACGTCCCATTCTGACCGGACGTGGCTGCAAATTTATACATCCCACAGCCAAACGGACGCCCCACTTTGACGAGGGTTTTACCGCCGGTCGGAGGAAGACCAATGGTGACCATACTTCTATTCCCCAGTCACCCTTGGGGTTACCAGTTGTGAAACAGAACCATTGAACATTCAAAATGAGCGATTCCAAAATGAAGTTACTATCCAAAATCAGCCTAAACCTGAAGAAAATTCAGCAGAAATATCTACTAGTAGTCAGCCAACACTAACACAAGCCACAGTGAACATTTCGAAGCATTACTGAACAACATCAGTCAAATGGCTAAAACATTCCAACATGGATCAAAATCATCTACACCGTGATTTTCTATAGATAGTTTTGCCGGGTTACCAACCGAAGATGCCAACCTATGGATCGATAAATTTTATGCATGGATTGCATTCCATGGATGGAACAAGGAAAATGAAAAAATGCAAGTGCTATGCGTCTCAAACTTGAAGGAGGTGCGCTATCGTGGTTTAATGGTCTGTCCAATAGTGTAAAACGAAACAGTGATCAATTATTTACAAAATTCAAATAACATTTTAGTGGACTTCACCCGACATAGATGCTTGATCAACATTTATATGAACAATGTATGCTTCCATCAGAATCACTCGGTGTCTACATTAGTGACATTGAGAAACGGTGTAGCCGTTTGTGCAAAACACAGACAGGAGACTACAACCGCATTCATCAGAGGACTCTTACCAAAATATCCCAGTGTATTAAAAGAATGAAACAAAAACACCTAGTAGCTATAATCATATCTGTAAAGGAACATGCAAAGAGATGAGCAAAATCAATACAAACATTGAAAACACTGACACTGTCAATGATTTAGATGAGCACGAGGAGTATAAATTATGTGAAACTGACAAAGATGAAGATACAACTGTAAAAGAAATAGACTCTATACCAGCACATGGTGACCCAAATAATAATAAAACTCAAACAGTTGACAGTTCCGAAGATCAAGTACTTCACCATGACAGCAAAACTCACACAATAACATAAAACAAAATTGACAATGTAACTTTACCAGATTAGAATAGACACTGCACTGCTTTGTGCTCAATTCCTTTTAATAAATTCATGATTGTGTGTAAAGAGGGACGAAAGATACGAGAGGGACAGTCAAAATCATAGATTGAAAATAAACTGACAACGCCATGGCTAAAAATAAAAAGACAAACAGACAAATAATAGTACAGAAGACACAACATAGATAACTAAAGACTAAGCAACACGAACCCCATTAAAAACTTGGGATGATATCACGTGCTCCGGAAGGGTAAGCAGATCCTCCTCCACATGTGGCACCCGTCGTGTTGCTTATGTTATTACAAATCCGGTAAATAGTCCAATTCGGTAGGTCACTTTCGTGAAAAGGAAGGGTATTGTAGTTACGACATAGGAACATATCCGACACCATCTGTGAAACACTTATTCCATAACGGTCAACCAACTCGTGATGGCGTCCGTAAATTTTACGATGGGATGATTTCAACTTCACCATTTGGAACTCTTGGTTTAATAGCTTCCTTGTGAGCAGCAATCCTCTATCAAGAAAATCATGATAGGAAATACAAGCCCGGAAATATCGTATCAATTGAGATATATATACTCCGTATGCAGGCGCTGCTGGAATGTTGCTACATAAAATGGAAAGTTCACAGTTTGGAAGCTGAAATCATCTCTTTGTCCAAAAGTTTTGTTTTCAACCAACCCTCATTGTCAATTTCTAGATGTAAGCCAAGATATGAGGCAGATTTAACTGTATCTGTAGTATTCTTTATCTCTAGTTCGATGGGATAGATTCGTTCAACATAGTCACCAAATGTATTATTTAGTGAGAGAACATCATCTATATAGCGGAACGTAAAGTTAAAAGATATTGCTAACTTCTTATCTTTCTTACTAAGAAGTTCCTGTATGAAGTCAGCCTCATAATAATAAAGAAACAAGTCTTGCAAGAAGAGGGCACAATTGGTCCCATTGGAATTCCGACAGTCTGTTGAAAACACGGCCTCCAAACGTAACAAATATGTTGTCAATCAAGAAATCAAGCATCTTGATAATGTCAGTTTCAGATAATTCTTTGTTTGAATCAGAGTGATTCTTTACAAAGTAGGATTTATCCTCCCAAGACCAGATACTTGTATCTACGTTCGCCATTCTTTTAATGAAACAAAGTAATACCAACTCTTTCAATTTGTATTTTATATTGGAATGGGAATACTTGTGTAAAGTGTAGAAATGTCAAATGTTTTAATACTATTGCAAGATGACAGAGTCTTAGATTGTATGTACTCTACAAGATCTTTGGAATTTTTAGTATCCACATCTGATTCACGCCACCTCTAGAATAGGCAGTTTCACAATAACTTTGGAGCCCGGCTTTGATTGCTAACATTTCTATATGCTTTATTCTTTATTGTAGAATAACACACCAATATCTTTCAAAATATGAAATTAAACCAGAATGTACACCGTGCGATTGCAAGTATACAATTAAACATATTTTAATTGAATGTATTGAACATTTTTATGTAAATAATCATGTCTGATTTATTCAATTATATTCCGGTTGAATTAATAGTTTCATTTTTATAAGTATTGGAATATATCCCGAAATAATGAAGGTTTAGACCATAGTCAACTTTGAACTATGTCCCGGATATATTCAGTACAACGAATCAATTTCTAAAACTTATCGTGGTGGTCTTGAACACAGGAAGATTTAGCCCCATACAGCAACACAGAGCACCCTGAGAGGTGCATTGGCAATGTGTTTCAATTATACCCGAATAAATTACCTGCTGAAAGACCCCATCGGTTTTTATTTCAAGCCACCTGCAACGAGTGCAAAATCTGTATGGTTCAGTGAGCAACCAATTGGTAAACACAAGCTTGAACATGTTGTTAAGGACATAATGATTGATTGATTGATGGTTGCTTAACGTCCAGTGGCATATATTTCATGCATATTCAGGACGAGAACAAATTAATAAATACAATAGGTAGGTTCTGTAAGAGGGCGTCCAGGATTAAGGTTGGAGTAATTTAGACTGCCACGGGAAAATGAGGGTATATTGATAGGAAAGGACATAATGAATGATGTAGGAATAGATGGGTTTTACAGTCTCCGTGTTACGACCGCTACTAGATTGTTCAACGCTGGAGTTCCAGAACAATTAAAGTTTGTCATATTTTCTCAAATTAGCTATAACCCACGGCAAGAAAGTTGCCCCTATTTGTCCCATACATGTTTTATAGGCAGTTATAATTATTTTTTTAAACAAATTTAAAACTTCTCAAACTGATTTTCGGTATTTTCAAGATCTGCATCTCTCAGTACCAGTGGATTTTTTCCCGATTTTCTCCTGGTGGAAGTGCACGGACTACAATTTGCCTACTCCGAGTTAAACCTGTAAGAAGTGTTCCTGAAATGCTTACTGAGGCAGCACGATTTATGTTTTATCCAGATGTGAGGAGAAACCTTAAAGAACTTCGCACTAGAGCAATGAAAAGACAGTTTAAAGCACGTTTAAGTGACATAGCTGCAGTATATACATTGTACATGATAATTTAATGTACAACATATTCTTTTAAAAATACAAACAATCCTTTTCATAAACCCACACTTAAGCCACTATTTTTAAAGAAAATGTCTGTACCAAATATGACAGTTCTTTTCCATTTGTTTGGTTGGTTGGTATAGTCATGTGATTAAAATTTTCTGGTTTTATAGACCTAATTTATTTTTGAATATAGAATTTTGTCAAAACGTTTTTAATACACCTGCAAGACTAATTCTACCTGATATTTCTTTCTTGAAAATTTTCAATAGTCTTTTGTTGAGAAAACTGTTCTGTCAAATATTCTTGAATTCTATGATAATTAATTGGATCCGTGTGGTCTTTAATTGGTTTTGGAATAGGCACGACGGTTGCAAGTTTCCCAACAGCTGCAAAAAAAAAGAGTTTTATTCAAATCCGAATAGGCTTCTTGAGGGATTCAGTTTTTTCTTGAAGACGAAGAAGAGGATGGTTAACTAAAATGTGAAAGTGATACTGGACTTCAACAATTACAGAATATAGATGGGTTAGAACTTTTGTCGACATAATCGCAGAAAATCGCAAGTAATTGATTGTCATTGGACAGTCCTTTGTCTTAAGGTTGCTCTTGGAGGCCAAAATAAAATATACCTAAGTACACAATCAACTGTTCAGACTTCATTTATTGAAAAGAGGAAGTTTGTAAAACTTTTATTACAGCTTAATAAAAACATTCTAAAATGCAGGTTGCGGGTTTAAGTATAAGATATACCACGAGGGCATAAGCGTGAGAGGTGTATCTAATTTACACAATTTTATGATCACTGTTAAAGTCAGGGTATCCAATTAAATTAAACAACATTCTGGTGTAAATAACCTTACACCTAACTATAGAAATCTAACAATTTACATTAATCATAATATCTTGAGATGTAAATGCACTAAATTGGTCTAACACTCAGTGTTTATCTAATACATTTACACTTTCTGTTCGAAAAGAAAACTTAACAAATATCTGGTTAAAACTATCAACAAATGCATAGAACAAACATACAATAAAATGCTTCGCTGAGCGTAGCCTGATACGACCGCAGAGGTCGAACCCTGAACAGTTGGTGCAAGTTTGGACACAATATTCAAGCTTGATACTGTCTGAATTTTGATTGTGATCAAATTTTGACATAAAATAGGTTTCTGACACAAAATAAATGTGAATTATCTAAAAATGTTAAATGGGTTAAAAATTTGTATTAAATTTCAATTGAAGATTTCTTGCTATTGCGCAATACTGTGCAAAGAAGATTTCTTGCAATTGCGCAATACTGTGCAATTCAATATTTCTTGCTATTGCGCAATACTGTGAAATTCAAGATTTCTTGCTATTGTGCAATATTGTGCTATTGGATATTTCTTGCTATTGCGCAATACTGTGCAATTGAAGATTTCTTGCTATTGCGCAATACTGTGCAATAGAAGATTTCTTGCTATTGCGCAATACTGTGCAATTGAAGATTTCTTGCTATTGCGCAATACTGTGCAATTGAAAATTTCTTGCTATTGCACAATAATTAATATAAGTATTAAAATAGAAAATGACATCATAGTCATGGCTGGCAAATTTCAATATACATAATTTAAAAGTAGTTTAGGTGAGATAAACAAAAACCTTCATCAGCAACATTTTATATGGGCAAATTTCCAATGAAGTTCATTAAACTAAAATTATTGGCAAATTTCCAATGGAATTTATTTATAATAAGTTTTTGGCAATTTAAATACATAATTTAAAAGCAGTTTAGGTGAGATATTCAAATGAGTTTCAATTACCAACCTTACACTGCCTTTTAAATTATGTTTTGTACTAAATAATTGTCAATTAACCTGAAACCCTTCCCCCTTTTTGCACCTTATTCCTTAACGGTTTGAGCCATAACTCCCAAAGACAGTTCTAACCATCCCTTTGTGGTATTCCAATATCCAAAATCTAAATACATGGTTAGATTCAGCATATCAAAGAACCCCAAGAATTCAATTTTGATGAAATCAAATAAAGTTCAATTTTGGACCCTTTAAACCTCAATGTGGACCAATTTGATAACTGAGCCCAAATATCAAAAATCTAAATACATGGTTAGATTCAGCATATCGAAGAACCCCATATATTCAATTTTGTTGAAATCAAACAAAGTTTAATTTTGGACTCTGATTTGGACCAACTTGAAAACTGGGCCCATAATAAAAAAACTAAGTACATGTTTAGATTCAGCATTTCAAAGAACCCCAAGAATTCAATTTTGTTAAAATCAAACTGAGTTTAATTTTGACCCTTTAGATCTTAATGTAGACCAATTTGAAAACGGAACCAAAAATTAAGAATCTAAATACACGGTTAGATTCGGCATATCAAAGAACCCCAATAGTTCAATTTTTGATGAAATCAAACAAAGTTTAATTTTGGACCCTTTTGGCCCCTAATTCCTAAACTGTTGGGACCAAAACTCCCAAAATCAATCCCAACCTTCCTTTGTGGTCATTAACCTTGTGTTTAAATTTCATAGATTTCTATTTACTTATACTAAATTTATTGTGCAAAACCAAGAAAATGCTTATTTGGGCCCTTTTAGCCCCTTATTCCTACACTGTTGGGACCAAAACTCCCAAAATCAATCCCAACCTTCCTTTTGTGGTCATAAACCTTGTGTTTAAATTTCATAGATTTCTATTCACTTATACTAAAGTTATAGTGCGAAAACCAAATGTCTTCGGACGACGACGACGACGCCAACGTCATACCAATATACGACCGCAAAAATTTTGCGGTCGTATAAAACATCAAGACTTGTTTTATATAGTGGTAGAGACTTATTGCCTTTGACTAGATGTATATGTATATCATTGTATATATTTTAATTAACGGTTGGTAATACATTATTATGGTCATCAATTTCATGATCCACTTTTCAGTCTTCTAACTCTGTTATTTCAAAATCGGACGATGTATCCCGTACTTAATCGTTAATAGTTAATCAAGTAATTATACGTGACGTGACGAGAGAATGTAGGACAACAAATTACAGGTCACAAATTTTTGTGTACGTCACTCAGGTAATGGAAAAAAAATTGTCGTTTATAGTATTGTGGTGCCGTTAGTTTGTATAGGAAGAACCAGTCCACATTCTACAGCATGCTGTAGTATTCCCTGTGTTGCGTGACGTAATAGAGAGTTTCCTTCGACTTCCGTTTACTGTAATCACCACGTTTTATATTATTGCTGTCTGCTGACTGAGACCATTCATCAGATATTTACAGATATTTACAGATATTAAAGGTATTCTGTTTAATACATACACACCTTACTTATTTGTACCATATCGGCACAACATTGGCGTCGTACGACAAAGAACGATTAATTTTTAGCAAGTGAGGCGGACTCCACGAGGGCGCCTTTGCAGATTTAAAAACTTTTGATGCTTCATGATTTGTAAATTCACTACGTGCGCATTACCATAAATTTACTTCAGATTGATTGTAGATTTAATTGCATCAAATTTTACAGTTTAGCACGTATGAAATCTTCATATTTGATATTTTCATCAGATAGGGTTAGGAACTTCCGGTTAATCGCCATTAGCTCCTTCTTCACGGAAGTCATTTGTCTGCAATACTTCATTGCGCAGACGCAAACCGGAAACAGTCTTGCTTTCAGTAACTTAGTTTCGTACATTATTTTATACTGAATGTAGACTGATATTTAATATTAAAGAAGGTATATACACTCATAAATATTGATGAACACCATATTATACACCGTATAATAGAGTACAGTGTGTCAGCTGAGTCTCTGTTCCAGTTCTGTCCTTTTGTTGCCTGCATTTTGAAATTGTAAAGTAGTAGCTTTTATAAAAAGCTGCATTGTTTATGTCTTGAGTCACACATAAAGTTGTGATTTTGGGATATATTTGCCTTGAGTAATTACTCAGTGCATATTGTCATACTGTTTTGAGTTGCAGAATATTGTAATTTGAAATAAAGACAACATGGCAGGAATTGGGGATGACAATGAACTTACTCAGAAGGAAAACATTGAAACAGAGGAGTTGACACATGATGAAATATTCACAAAGGAACACATAGCTGATAATACTCTAACAGAACACACTGAAAAAACCAAAATGTCGTTGGAGCGGCTTTATCAAGAGTTTCAGGCGGATAGAAAAGCAAATGCAATAAGAGCTGCTGAGACTGAAAACAGAGTGAAACAAAGTGAGGATCGCATTGAACAAATTTTCCACGGTTTGTTAAATATTCAAGCCGAACAAAAGAAGCTATGAAAACTAGTTCAGAAAACATCGGGGCAATATCCCAACAAGTGCAAAAGTCAGAACAGAGAATTGATGAGAAGATTGATGCTAGCGGTAAACGTTTAGAGGAATTAACATTAGATAAGTTTAATGCCTTGGGAAGACGGCTGGACAAAATGGCTGCTGCTAATGACGAGGCAAGTACTGTGCAATTTAAGAGCGCATTTGAACACCCAGGTTCATTTCAGCAGATGGCATCAAGTGTAAGCAATTTGGTTAACAAGAGGAATAAGGCAAGGTTCGTTGCCACTACTGAGTGACAAGGAAGCGTGCCAGGGCCCTCGGCTCTGCACGGACAATCTCAGGTATGGTAACACAGCATCCATTCAAAGGCATAGAAGGTACATCCACGGAATATAAACCCCAACATTATACTACTCCAGCAACGGCTACTTTTGCATCGTCTTATGTTGGTACGCCATATGTAGCTCAAGGTATCCAAGTTAGTACACCATTACACGTTGCACCAGCTGCAAGTAGCGAATCATATGCAGTTTCCTTAGTGCAGAGTAGACCAGCTCTGTACCCTCATATAGGATCAATGGTCCAACAACCCCCGCCTGCGTTTATGACCCCTGTGATGACAACAGTCTCATCGACAGGCCCGTCACCAATGCAAATTGGCACTAGCAGGTCATCAAGATCACGTACAAAAAAGCAAAAGGAAAGAAGCCACAGCTCTTCGTCAGACTCCTCTCTTGATAGGGAGTACTCCAGATGGCAGGAAAACTCTGGGGCGAGAGACAGGAGTAGAAGTCCTCAGCTTCCTAAAATGCAAGTTTTCACAGGAAGAGGTTTTCTTACTTGGGAAGCCTTTATCTATCAGTTTGAAAGAACAGCAGGAAGGAGACAATGGGAAAATAGGAAGAAAGTTTGCCGACTATTGGACTGTCTAGCTGATGTGGCTTTAGAATATGCAAGAAAAGTCAACATCGACGATGACTATAAGGCTTTAAGGAAAGCACTGAAACAGCGTTTCAGCAAAAGGACCTGTCTCAGCAAGACGTCAGTTGCAGTATGTGAGGCAGCAAGACAATGAAACATTGGAGGAGTTTGCTGAACGGGTCCATTTTATTGCAATGGATGGGTATGATAAATGTGACAATTCTGTCATTGATCAAATTGGCACAGAGGCATTCCTCAGAGGTTGTAAGGACAAGGAGGCTGCCCGTCACGTCATAGAAAGGAACCCGGAGTCCATCAATAAGGCGTTGAAAATCATGAAAACGTCCATAGCAAATCAGAAGGCTATATATGGATCTAGAAGTCCAAATTTTGCTCACAGACAGGTCTCGTTTGCTGATAGCGCTGGCAAATCACATGACAAAGAAAGTACTAGTACTGTTAATAGTCCATTGGAAAAGGAAGTAAGGAACTTGACTCAACTTGTGACCAAATTGACAGAGGTGATGCTTTCTTCTGATCAACATACACGCGGTAGGTCTCCTGAAAGATATACACCACCAAAGAACAATGCGTATCGATCACCTACACCACCTCCGAATCAAAGTTCATATAGTCCTCAACAGAGGTCATTTAGTCCTCAACGTCAACGTTCGCCATCACCACGACCAAACTCTAGAAATCAAGGCTACTTTAGAAAACGGTCCCCTTCACATGGTGACAGAGCTTATCCTAGTTCTACTCCAACAACTGAGTCGTTAAATGCCAACGGGTCGAGCCGGTAGGCCAACACTCGACTCTTAAATCACATGGCCAAGGGAAAATACCACCTGACAAATCAGAACCGAGGCCCACGGCTTCGTCTGATATTGTTATAAGACGTACGATTGGGAAAAGTTTGGCAGTATGGGGAACAGTGTTTCAACAAAATGCAAGTATGATTGTTGATACAGCAGCTATGATTACACTCGTCAACGAGAAATTAATACCCGAGGATATAGAATGTTCCGAAACAGTGACGCTACGTGGTTTGGGCGAGCAACTGGTCATAGGCAAGATCATGAGGAACACGCTCCTGAATATAGATGGGTTAGAAATAAGGTGGGACGTGTGCAAGGCACCACTTACAGACGATGTCATTCTAGGTCTAGATATCTTGGATACGCTGGGTGCAGTCATAAACCTCAGCACTCCATCACTAACAGTGAACAACAGAGTTATACCTGCATCATTTGTTACTGGATCTGATGATATTGCTACTCAACAAGTCTGCATTAAGCGTACAATCACAGTCCCGCTGAATTCACAAATGATCCTCAGAATTGATACACACAGAGGATCTGAACAAGAGTTCATTTTGGAGCCATGCCCTCTTGCCAGTGGAGTTTTAGTTTCGCATGTTGTCGGAAAAGGTAAATCTTGTCCTGTGACTATTTTAAATGATGGAAATCGTTACATACGTATAAAAAAGGGTACACCTATAGGTCATTTGGAAGAGATTGACAGTATAATGGAGGAGACTTCGGAAGAAAATGAAAATCAAACTCCAGATGTCCGTCGTGGTATCGTAGAAACACAAACCCAGGTGCCCACGGCACCAGGTTTAAGCCAAGAAGAATCGTCTTCGTTGCCATCACATTTAACAGACCTGTATGAACGTTCTATAAAGCATGTGATTAGTCAAGAAGATAAGTTAAAACTCAAGAAGTTATTAATCGAATACCAGGATGTATTTGCACAGCACGACCTAGATCTTGGTTGCCTTACAGCTGTCAGGCATAAGATAGATACAAAAGACCACGCTCCAGTTAAACACCGGATGCGAAGAACACCTCTTGGATTCCACCTTGACAAGATGTTACAAGCAGGTGTCATTGAGCCATCATCTTCTGAATGGGCCTCCGCTCCAGTGCTAGTACGAAAGAAAGATGGAACCGTGCGCTGGTGCATAGACTACAGAGCTTTAAATGACAGAACAATAAAGATTGTTTTCCTATTCCTATCATTGAGGATTGCTTGGACTCACTTCAAGGCACCACCACGTTCTGTACATTGGACCTTGCCAGTGGCTATTATCAGATTGAGCTTGAGCCAGAAGACCGAAAGAAAACAGCGTTCATTACAAGATATGGGTTGTTCGAGCACACCAGAATGGGATGGGCCTTTGTAACGCCCCAGCAACATTTCAGCGGGCCATGCAACTCGTTTTAAGAGGACTTACTTGGACACAGGTGTTAGTTTATCTTGATGAGGTCGTGGTTCTCGGTCGCAACTTCGAGGATGGTCTCATTAATTTGAGGGCTTCATTTGAAAGATTTAGACAGTATACCCTGAAGCTGAAACCGAAGAAGTGCCAACTGTTTCAGCCCGAAGTTGAATTTTAGGAAAACTGGTGAGTGCTAATGGCATCTCCGTTTCTCCATCTAAGATAGAAGCAGTGAAAAGTGGCCAACTCCCAAGTCAAGAAAAGAACTCATGTCATACCTAGGGTTTGTCAATTACCACCGGATCACCTGCACAACTATGCAGAAAGGACTGCATGTCTATACGACCTTGCCCACCAAACAGGAGAAGTTGAATGGCAACAGTGTCACGAAAAGGCGTTCCAACAGTCAAAAACAGCGTTAATAAGTGCACCTTGCCTGACATATCCTAACGCCAATGATAAATTTATATTGGATACCGATGCATCTGACACCACCATAGGTGCAGTTTTATCACAATTACAAAATGGCGAAGAAAGGGTTATATGCTTTGCAAGCCATGTCCTCTTGAAGCCTCAGCGTCGTTATTGTACAACACGGAAAGAGTTACTGGCCGTTGTTAAGTTTTGTCGGCATTTCCGTCACTATTTGCTTGGTAGACGTTTTATTTTACGCACTGATCATAACAGTTTGGTGTGGCTGATGCGTTTCAAGCATATTGAAGGACAAATAGCGCGATGGTTGGAAGAATTGTCATCATTCGACATGGAGATCATAGATCGTCCAGGAAAGAAGCATTGTAACGCTGATGGTCTTAGTCGCATCCCAGACGATGTTCCTGAATGTGACTGCTATCGGGCCGGACTTGATCCCACAACACTGCCATGTCATGGTTGCAGATATTGCCTACGAGCTCACGAACAGTGGAGCAGATTTGGAAATGACGTAGACGATGTCATTCCATTGGCTACTAAGTCAGTGATAGAATCAATACGCACTGTTTAAGTAATCGCTGAAAATGACAAGGACATGTCCACTGACCAAGAGCCCCGGCTCTGGCAGAGGATTGTCACTCAGATCCACCGTCAAATTTAGACGATACTTTACCATATGCTGATGGCGACCCATGTAGCAACTGGGCACCTGAATACCCATCTGAACAGTTAAAGATATTTCAGCAAGAAGACCCTGATTTGGCTCCCATATTAAAATGGATGGAGGAAGACGTTGAGCCAACACAGGCTGAACTACGTTTGCAAAGTAGGGCAACCAGGTCGCTTTGGTTGTGTAGACCTTGCTTTGTGATGTTTAACAATGTTCTATACTACAAATTCATAGGTTGTCCAGCACGCCAAGGCCTTTGCTTAGTTGTTCCATCAGAGTTAAAAGGAGAGGTGCTTAAAAATTGTCATGACACTAAAACATCAGGACATTTGGGTCAGAAAAAAACGCTCGATAAGTTGAAGCAGGCTTTCCTGTGGTATAACATGCGCAAAGATTGTGACGATTATGTTAGTACTTGCGCCACCTGTAGTCAAAATAAAAAGGCGCATGTGCAACCTAGAGCACCACTTGGGCAGTTCCACGCTGGGTATCCGATGGAGAGAGTACATCTTGATATTCTCGGACCTTTTAATACAAGTAATAGCGGCAATAATTATGTCTTGATGATGGTGGATCAGTTCACAAAATGGGTAGAGATGGCAGCGTTACCTGAACAGACTGCAAAGTTCTGGGAAATTTATTGTGCATTTCGTGGTGACATTTGGGTGTCCCTTGGAAATCCACACTGACCAAGGACGAAACTTCGACAGTGACTTATTTAAAACACTATGTGATGCCTTGGAAATTGCCAAAACCAGAACAACCCCGTATCATCCGTCATCAAATGGCCAGGTAGAGAGGTACAATACCATTGTATTGGCCATGATTAGATGTTTCATTGAGAAAAACTGTCGTAACTGGGACAGAGACTTGCCTTTCTTGTCTATGGCAATGCACTCAATGGTGAATAGGCAAACTGGATTTACGCCGAATCAAATGATGTTGGGCAGAGAGACTATCCAACCTGTTCATCTTCTCCTCGGCATACCACAATACGGTCAGAACAGAATGACCCCTAACGTTTGGGTACAACATTTAGTCGGTAGGATGCAAAAGATTCACGAATTTGCAAGGCACAGTCTTCACACCTCGCAACTAAGACAAAAGCGGGATTATGACCTCAGAGTTGTTGAACATAAATATCAACCAGGCGATTTGGTGTACAAGGCAGACTCAACTACAAAAGTCAGGCAGAGCAGGAAGCTGAAATCACCATGGTGTGGACCGTTTCTTGTCGTGTCTAGTAGACCCCCATTGTACACTATCCGAGGAAGAAAAGGAGACTCAGTAGTGCACCATGACAAGTTGAAACTTTGCAACGATAGGGATATCCCGACTTGGATCAAAAGACTTAGGCATGCGTTATTCCAAGCTGAAAGTGAAATGGATGAGAGCTGGGATGATCTTGATGATACAATACCCTATGGTGTTGACTTTAATGTTCAGGGCATGTTCGACTCAAATCAGCCCACTTTTGATAGCGTTGTGTTACCCCAGTCATTAGGTGACCCGCCCTATACCCATACTCCTTTGACACAAGAACTGGAACAGGGGCCCCAGTGTGATACAGTTACCGCTTTAGATGCTAATAGCATTGATGAACCTCCAAATTTAGACCTGGGGGAAATTTTAAGTTCGGATAAAGGTTACAGTGGGGACATTGTAAATGCCAAACTCAGCGGCACAGATGACGAGACGAGGCCCTCGGCCTTTCCGTCTTCTGAGCACACATCTAGGTATGGTAGACCAATCAGATGCCCACTACGGTACCAAACATAATAGGTATTGTGTGGGATAATTTCAAATGTATATATGTATATATTTATTTTTGCATGTTCTTACTTAATAATATATGTGCATCATTTTCGCTAATTGTGCTTCTAATCATGTTATGTTTTGATTTCCTCTCATTCCAGGATGGAAGAGGGGTCTCGTTCAGACCAGGATGTCTTGTCACTAAGTCCGCACAGCGAGTGGCATGAGACTAAATCAGATTGTACCGATCTTGACGTGGCGGACCTAATGGTACTCGACGAAGTTGGTCCGGATGACAGTGATGCAACTGCTGATGCTTCTCCTGGGGCCCTAGGCCCTGCTGAAGGATAAAGCAATATGGCAACAGGTATGTTACCAGTGAGTTCCTCCTATCATGATGAACCAGGAGCAGGTGAGACAATTGAAGGCCAATCAGAAGACTGCACAGCCTTAGTGCCACCTAAGAGTCGGTTGCGTAAGTGTCCTGTATGTGGACTGATGTCCAGGAAAAGACACGTAGGCATATGATGAAGACACATCTGCCATGGTTTTGGTCTGGCTCAACTGCATGCTGGGAATGTGGCCAGCAGGAAGTACAGGCGTCTTCCTTGGCTCTACGTCACACAGAGGAACATAGACTCGGATGTCTCTTTGACGAAGAGCATCTTCACCTATGGTGCCAAATGGTAACCGCCTGTCTCCATCGAGTCAAGTCCTGGTTTGATTGTTACGATCTTGATAGTCTCCTGCAATATGTCATTGACAGGAGGTTGTATGAAAATGTAAACAGTGGATTCAATGATCAGGAACAGCAACTCCTGGTGTACTACGCCCAGAACTATAGCCCTGATCGGCTATCTTACATCACCGCCAACCCTCCAAACCACGTCATTAGCCTTACAAATTGGGAGATCATGGCGAGTCTACTACGACGAGTGGGCCCAGCACAACAGCAGTCCCTGATGACACCTGGAGGCTACCTTACATATGAGGGCTGTCTCATTTTAGACCCGGTACCATCACCATCAGAGCCATTTTTATTCGTGGATAGCCATTTTCATTTGGATTTGGTGTTGAAGCGGCTTCATTTTAAAACATTTCTACATATGAGTTCTGAAATCTCCCCAGCAGAGAACAACAACTCTTTTTACTATGGGGTCGCAAACTATGTTTTTCCCAACCACTGGAATGACTGGGCTGTACAAGTTGGAGTCGCTCACTCTGTTTACGTATCCTTTGGGATTCACCCGCATATTGCTGCAAAGGGAGTCACGACAAAGCAACTAGAAGATCTTGAGTACCTACTGGGAAGTTACAAATGTGTTGCTGTTGGTGAGATTGGACTTGATTTTACCACCCGCTGTGACTGTAGAAGATGCAATACCCCAGAACAGTGCAAGAAGCGAATGAGGGAATGCCAAGAGCAGGCACTTATACAAATGTTGGAAATCGCACAGCGCCGACAAATGCCAGTCATACTGCATTGTCGCGATGGGGGAAGTGGAGAGGCAGCAGCCCGTGTGCTTACTATAATCCGCGGGGGCTTCGCCAACTTGAAGTACCACCGCCATTGTTTCGACGGAGGTATTGAGGAGTTGAGACAGTGGCAACGCCTTCCAAATGTAGTATTTGGGATCACTGGCAAGTTTTTGAAAGATGCAAGAGCTACATACAACACAGATGCGATATCACGAATTTTGCCTCACCAGCTGGTACTTGAAACAGATGCTCCGTTTCTATCGCCATGGTCCTGTTGTGCAGTAAACCATCCATGGAATCTTAGAGAGGTTGCGATAGCAGTAAGTGAGAGGCGTAATGTCCCACTAAACATTTTGAACTGGACAACCAATGACAACGCCCTAAAATTGTATGGTATGCCAACGCCGAAACCAGAGTCAGCTATCTGGGGCCCTAGGCCCTGTTAGTTGGTTCCGCCGGACATCCTTAGATTTTGTACATATTTAATTGCTACCAAGAAGGTGTTGACATTCATATGTGTAAATATATACATAAATTTATTGCGTCATTTTATGACTTGCACAAGGATCGTTCAAGTTACCAAGCTAATTGACACCAACGTGTTTACAACGTTTATTTTATTTTGTTTTTTGAGTTTCTTTTATAGTTTGAGAATGTGTCTGGTTCTACAGGAATGGGGCGGATGTGGTGCCGTTAGTTTGTATAGGAAGAACCAGTCCACATTCTACAGCATGCTGTAGTATTCCCTGTGTTGCGTGACGTAATAGAGAGTTTCCTTCGACTTCCGTTTACTGTAATCACCACATGTTTTATATTATTGCTGTCTGCTGACTGAGACCATTCATCAGATATTTACAGATCTTTACAGATATTAAAGGTATTCTGTTTAATACATACACACCTTACTTATTTGTACCATATCGGCACAACAGTATGAAGGGTACAGTTCTACGGTTTCTACCTGGTAAACGAGGTATTATCCGTAGTGTTAACTGGGGTGGTGAATTTTCCCACTCTCTAGGAAGACCTTTACACATGTACAATCACCCTTGTATTTAAATGATGAAGTCAAAATTTCGACTTTGAACTTAAATTCACCAAAAAATAAAAAGCCCGGTCAGACTCTTGAAAATGATTCGTAAAGACGATTCAATGGCAATAATGTGGAAGGTGAAATGTCAATGGTTTGATGTATATAGTTTTAACTTTCATGATTGTACTTTGATCTTAATGAAATTACTGTTTTTGATAATAAAATATCCATTGGAATATATTTATTGGATTTGTTTACGTATTTACAGAATAGAATCTTATTGCAATAAAAAAGAAGAAAGTATGCTGTTTTGTTTATCTGTATATGCTAATTAAGGTGATGACCTTCGTTCTGGTATGTGAACCCTTTAAATGTCTATTCATTAATTTGATGGTCAGTATTGGTCACTTTGTCTATTCTCATTTGTCATTTAAATCATATGTATATGCGTGGAGGAAATCTCTTTGTTCTTTAAAATATTCTTTTGGAAGGCAGATATTTTGAACTATACACACTAATTTATATTCTGATGTTCATTTGAGTCTTTATACTCAGCCACTGTGTTACTTTGTCACCATATTCTTCATTTAAGTATTTATGATTACTAACATATATATAATTGTCATTTATTTAATAATTCTAGTGTATTTGAAATGAGTGATTGATTGACTGACGGATAAAACAGCTAAATTGATCAAATGGTTAAAACTATAAAAGTATTAAAACGTATATTCAATTCTTTTATTACTTTGAGCAAATAATGCTCATCAGTACAAATATAATACATATGCAAATACAATATATCATAAATAAATACATAATACATACGTAACTGATAAATGAATACATCCGAGAAGAATAATGATCTATATTAAGTATTGGTAACTTATAACATGTCTGTTCTACGTTTAAATGTATGGAAAAGAAATTTACAAAGGTTACATATGTCTTTTCCATTTTCTGTGCTCAACAACTGTATAAGCTTAAATGACGATGGACGCTTATAATAATATGGCTTAATATACTGTCTCCTTATTGCATTATAACAATCACACTGTAAAAGGAAATGAAACCGTCTTCTATTGTATTTAAAGTACAGAGATTACATTTTCTTTCTGATCTATTAACACCGTGATATCGTCCTGTTTCAACAAATAAGTTATGTGAAGACAATCTTATTCTCGTTAAATACACTCTAAAATTCACATGTTTGGTAATGTAAAATTGTAAATCAACATTATTTACACAGTATGTATATGCCCCAAGGGTGAATGGGAAACTAAGTATGGTCATTTGGTCTTCTCCCGACCGGCAGTAAAACGCTTGCCGAAGTGGGGCGTCCGTTTGGCTGTGCGGGATGTATCAAGTTCGCAGTCACGTCCGGTCAGAATGGAGACGTTAAATCCGATGCCTTGTGTAAAGAGAGTGCCACGTTCTTTGCACGGTAAGAACCCTTGCAACAACTCTTTGAGGGTACGTAGGTGGCCTGTTGCAAGGCAAAATTTCTGTCTCTATCCAATAAACCCTCATTTTCCAGTGGCAGTCCAAATTTCTCCGACCATCATCCCGAATGGCCTCTTTATGACAACACCTACCTATTGTATTTATTGTTAACTTGTTCTCGTCCTGAACGTGCATGAACTATTTGCCACTGGACGTTAAGCAACCAACAATCAATCAATCAATCACAGTATTTATACAAAAACACTTTGGCGAGCCATCCAATAATTGATTCAAGTGTTGATTAGCTTGATCAAGCTACATCGTCAGCTACGGTTGGGATACCACAATAAATGGGTCCTATACAAGCTCCTAATTGATTTCTTTCAAGAGTTTGTAAAAGTGAATTTATAAACCTTATAGGCTGTCGGTGACCAAATACCACTTTGTCGTACACCTTGTCGTTCCTCTATTGAATTTGAACGCAACCCTTTCCATTTAATTTTTGATTTAAGATTTTCGTACCATTTTTTAAAAATAACCAATTGTCCCTCGTTAAACCAAACTTGTGCATTTCTCTCAACAGGCCAAGATGCCAAACAATGTCAAATGCTTTCCTTGCATCCATTAAAGGCACATATAGTGGTGATTTTGTCTTAATAGCTTGGATTATAAGTTCAGTTAAAATTATTTAAATTGGTATAACTGCACCTTTTCAAACTGTGAACGACAAATTTATTTGCCATTACCTGTGTGACGTACAAAAATAATTGTGACTTATTGTACAGTTACTTGCTGGCCTACATTCTACATTCGTGAGGTGTAATTCGATATTCTATTAACGAATACGCGAGGATTTTACTAAAGATAAAAAAAAATATGCGATTAAATAATTACCAAGCATTAAACTTATTTTATGTCAGTTCGACAACCTGTCGATGGGTAAGAAGTTTGGATTGTATGGCATTGCGGGATGTACAGACACATATGTCAGCTGTTTTATATCTCTATTCAGATTAAATTCTTCAGATTATATTCTTAATATGTAATACATTCAAACCTGCTTAAGAGACCACCTGTATTAAGCAAAACCTGTGTTAAAAGTCCACCAATTTTTATCCTCGGTAGTACATTTCAAAGAAATTGAACCTGCATTATGTTTATATCCCATAGTATATCATTAAGAGAACCAAATTATAGTGAACTACGTTTAATATACAGCATGGTTAATCTACATTGTTTACAAGAAATAACATGTGTTACACAGTTAGGTGGAAGTGCCAGTGCGCATGAGTTATTACACGTGCATTATCAAAGTACTGTAAATACTATATGTGTTGCACATTAAATGACCACCATTTTTGCTCTCCTCAAGTGGTCTCTTAAAACAGGTTTCACTGTACCTAATTTCTCAATGCTACTTATTCTATAATCATGTTTATGTTGTCCAAATTAGGATTTACCCCGATAATATTACTGTTGTCGCTTACTGTACCAGTACAAAAATTAGACAATCCATAAATTTTGGAACTTTAATGCAGATTTTTTCCTTCCGGAGCACCTGAGATCACCCCAGTTTTTGGTGGGGTTCGTATTGTTAGTCTTAAGTTTTCTATGTTATGACTTGTGTACTATTATTTGTCTGTTTGTCTTTTATTTTTAGCCATGGCGTTGTCAGTTTATTTTCAATCTTTGAGTTTGACTATCCCTGTGGCATCTTTCGCCCTCTTCTTTTGACGAGACAAGACTGTAATGTTGGAATACTGGTAAGTGTTAGCAAATATAGTGTAGGCAGCCTCCATATTTGCTACTAAAGAGCACATCATCATTTATGATCATTGTCTTCAACTTTATATTGCTTTATATAGGTTTTGCTCTTTTCTCCTTGATGATGGTGGTTCTTACCCTCGCCACTTTCTTTGTCTTCAGTGTATGCAATCTAAGTTGTTGTTATCTATTTATTTAACCAAAAAGGCAGGATATTTGCAATCCAAAAAAACAAAAAAAAAAAAACAAGCAAACTAATGCTTTTATAAAGAAATATCACCAATTTAATGCACCAGAATCTAGTCCCTAACAAATATTGAAGTTTAGTACTTTTATACCAAGCCGCAGCCAGTTAAGTGATAAATTAAATACAAGATGCTCTCCTAATGAACCTGTTTCAACACCAGACCGGTCAACTGACGAATGGGATGGTGTGTTTGTTAACGCAGTGGACATCGTCAACAGTAATTATGACCTAGATTATAAGCAAATAGTACACACGAACTTAAGTAATCACCTGAAGTGTCAGAAAAACCCGACATTCACTTCACCAATGAAGCACATGCTAAGAAGAAAACTAATCGATTTCAACAAAGCCTAGAGGAATTAGAAAAGACACTCCCATGACAAAGCACAAAAACCTCTTAAAAGGGAGTCTACGTCAAGTGCCACTGATAAAGCTGCAAAATCGCCTTAATTTGAGTACTTTTTATAGGATATAGCAGTGTTCAAAAGATAAAATGGACATCTCTACAATGGACCAACTTATTGATACATTAAATATCTTTTAGAATATTTCTTAATGAAACAGAGGACAAAGATAACAGGGATATAACTCGCAAGTTGAAAATAAACAGACAACGGTGGCTAAAATAGAAAAAGACCAACAAACATTAGCACACTAAACACAACACAAAAACTTAAAACTAAGCAACACGAACCCCACCAAAAACTGGGGTGATCTCAGGAAGGGTAAGCAGATGCTACTTCACATGTGGCACACGTCGTGTTGCTCATGTTAGTACAAACTCGGTAATTATAAGTCTAATTTGGTAGGTCACATTTGGACATATATGTTAGAGGTCATCCATAATTGTCAACCCCCAAGGGTGACTGGGGAATAGAAGTATGGTCACCATTGGTCTTCCTCCGACCGGCAGTAAAACCCTTGCTAAAGTGGGGCGTCCGTTTGGCTGTGCGGGATGTACAAATTTGCAGCCACGTCCGGTCAGAATGGGGACGTTAAATCCAATGCCTCGTGTAAAGAGAGTGCCACGCTCTTTTGCACGTTAAGAACCCTTGCAACAACTCTTTGAGGGTCCGTAGGTGACCTGTTGCACGGCTAAATTTCTGTCCCTATCCAATATACCCTCATTTCCCGTGGCAGTCTAAATTTCTCCGACGACCTTAATCCCGGACGCCCCTATTACAGAACCTACCTATTGTATTTATTGTTAATTTGTTCTCGTCCTGAATATGCATGAAATATTTGCCACTGGAAGTTAAGCAACCAACAATCAATCAATCAATAATTGTCAACCATTTTCCAAAGTGTACAAAACATAAACTTTAGGGAGGAGGTTAAAAAATCTACATTTTTCAAGTACGTTTTTTCTCAGGATTTTTTCCGTTTCCGCTTGGTCCGGTTTTTATTACCGCGATGAAGCAATTTATCATCTATGCATTTAAAATAGATTTGTGTTTACATCAGTAGCTGATCGGGACAAACATTAAATGTTCATACATGGCTCCAAAGCTCAGAAGAACCCCAAGCTCTAAGACAGAATACCTGTGGTATTTGGGATGAGGTGTTTCCTACCAGATACCAGCTACTAAAACACCAAAACTGATGAATCATAAACTTGGACTTAGTCGCCCAAAGAAAACTTGAATAATAAATTTATTTCACTCTATGTAACTAGATGCCTGTGGTAATAACGTTTTTTAATAGACATAATCTTGCATAAAATGTAGGCCACACTTTATAATATACATGTATATAGATGTTGTTTATGCTAGCTGCTTGATTGCTTGCATTCAGTGAAATCCTTGTTAATCTGCGTGTAAATGCACCAATCCCATTCATTTAAACAAACAAAACAACAAAATGGTATACCGGTATTTATATTCTTTATTCTGACCAAACACAAGCATCACAGGTAGATGTCATCAAATTGAACAACCCCAAGGGTGACTGGGGAATAGAAGTATGGTCAACATTGGTCTTCCTCCGACCGGCGGTAAAACCCTCGTCAAAGTGGGGCGTCCGTTTGGCTGTGCGGGATGTACAAATATGCAGCCACGTCCGGTCAGAATGGGGACATTAACTCCGATGCCTCGTGTAAAGAGAGTGCCACGCTCTTTGCACGTTAAGAACCTGCAACAACTCTTTGAGGGGTCCGTAGGTGACCTATTGCAAGGCTAAATTTCTGTCCCTATCCAATATACCCTCATATCCCGTGGCAGTCTAAATTTCTCCGACCTCGATCCCAGACGCCTCTATTACAGAACCTACCTATTGTATTTATTGTTAATTTGTTCTCGTCCTGAATATGCATGAAATATTTGCCACTGGACGTTAAGCAACCAACAATCAATCATCAATCAAATTAAACAGTCAGATATGTTTCAGTTTATTTTCAATGAAATTTCTATATTAAACTTAACTATAATAGACGGCATATTCTTTTATTATGAATGATTGATTATTGTCTTGAAATCTGAAAATGGTTGATGTACACTTTTAAGGGATTATGTAGGGTTTCTTACACTTTGGAATATGGTTGACATTTACATTGTGTGAAAAAAGGATGACCCATGAAAGATATATTTTCCATTTATGCTGATTCCACATCCGAATCTTAGACATAAAAGTCATTACATTTGGTAGATGATGTAGTGTCTTCTGTTCTGACCCCAAGGGTGACTGGGGAATAGAAGTATGGTCAACATTGGTCTTCCTCCGACCGGCGGTAAAACCCTCGTCAAAGTGGGGTGTCCGTTTGGCTGTGCGGGATGTACAAATTTGCAGCCACGTCCGGTCAGAATGGGGACGTTAAATCCGATGCCTCGTGTGAAGACAGTGCCACGCTCTTTGCACGTTAAGAACCCTGCAACAACTCTTTGAGGGTCCGTAGGTGACCTGTTGCAAGGCTAAATTTCTGTCCCTATCCAATATACCTTCATTTCCAGTGGCAGTCTAAAGTTCTCCGACCTCAATCCCAGACGCCTCTATTACAGAACCTACCTATTGTATTTATTGTTAATTTGTCCTCTTCCTGAATATGCATGAAATATTTGCCACTGGACGTTAAGCAACCAACAATCAATCAATCAATCTTTATCTGTTATGGCCGCCATTGGCCGGGTTTGACATTTTACAGGATTCCGGTCCTAACCACTTAATCAATAGATCTAGTTCTCACCGGTGATAACACTAAGCTCTTGCATAACAGTAAGAAATGTAGGCTTCCATAGCGTGTAAAATTATGGTCTGTCGTTAAAACTAGTGAGACGGGTCAGTAGTAGATCCTTCTTGAGAAAGAATCTGGCAAACTCTGATGTGAGAGACTGACCAATACCTGCATATGCACCGTTCACTACTGGACGAAAAACAACTGTCCATACCAGTAACAGTCGTTCTAAGACTGATAATGTTTGTTAAAGTTGTAACAGTTGTTATATTTCACTGCTGCAGTTATTTTGTAACTGTCCCAACTTTAAAAGTGTTTGTCTATAACATGAATCGACTGCAACAACGCTAGAAATAACTGTCACAGTCATTAAAGGATTGATACAACTATTTCAAAGTTGTAACAGTTAATTTACAACTGTCCCAACTCGAAAACGTTGCAACAGTCATAAATAAACTGATTAAACGCCTAAAAGGTTGTCACAGTCACACTAAGACTGCTGCAATCATTTGAAAGTTGTAACAGTTATTTAACAACTGTCCCAACACGGAAAACGTTAAAACAGTCATAAATAAACTGTTTAAACGCTGAAAAGGTAACAGTAAAAATATGATTGCTACAACCATTATATATTCATAGCTAATTTATAAGTGTAGCAACTTCCAAACATTGATAGTCATTAAGACTTAAAAGTCACGGATACAAAATTTCTGACAGTCAGGGATAGGTTAAATTATTTGTAAAACAATTTTACCGTGTGCAATATAATTAAGGTTGTGGCAAAGAGAGACAACTATCACACCATTAATACATAAACTTAAGATAGAAATTGATTTAAAAAAAAATAGTATTTTGAAATATTTGCCGCTGAACATTTTGGTATTTCCCGCTTATTTAGTGAATGTGCTAAATTTATATAATTATTTAACAATACCTCGCCTCTCATCTCTTCGAACAAAATCGGAACCAGCACTAGATACCTGCAATTTCACACAGGACGGTTTTATTCCTATTTAAAACTACTTACAGATAAATCGAAAAGGTTACCCCAAATGTATCTTTAACTGTATTAACAGTTGACAATTTTCAATATAATCTAAATAACAACTTTTTATTTTTTTTAAATTAGGTAGATGTGAAATCATTCATGCATACACGGTTGTCTTCAATACGCGTAGTTTTACGAATCACATTACTTCATAATAACAGTCAATATACATGATATACTGTAAACCTAGCGGGAACTCCGAATATACACACTTGTCAAATTTATCCCCATATTAAACTGCTTAATTTTTTCCCGAGGGCTTATTTCACACACTTATTTTGAGCTTTTATTTGGGGCTACATTTATTTCTTCCAAAATTATAAATATTGCCGTATTAACCATTTTGATTTCTATACATATAAAAAAACCAAAGCTATAAAGAACATTTAACGCATCTTTTGCAGCTATGGAAAAACAAAATATTTTAAATCTATATAAATTTAATTTATTTTACCGTATTTTATTTTTAAATAGTTCAATATTTACCCGACTTTGTACTGTATATTGTACCGAGTGGTCTATTTAAAGTTCAAATGTCCTTGATAAATAGCACTTCGGCATTCATGATTGAAGTAAAAATATTATCACTCGAGATCATTCATATTTTCACCGGATTTTTCTCAACCAATTTATCATACATATTTTGTAAAAAGGTATTTATAAATAGATGGACGTACTGTACAAGACCGACAAAATAACTAGCACCAGTGAAAGTTGAAAGTTCAAAATAAGAAAACTTGCATTGTTTCAGACAAGGAAATCAATTCTTCTTTTATTTATTCACATCACAGTTTAGAACTTGTTGTATTCTTTAGACTCCGGTCTTGTTAAATTCTACAGACTGACATCAGATTCTCTTTTGTGGTTTCAGTTGATCAGATGTCGTACTAACGTTAACCCAAAATATGTTTCCCATTTCCATTTTTAAATTCAATTTATTTAATCATATAAATGCTTGTCCAATATTGATATATTATTCAACCAGTAAAGAAAACTAACAATTTTACTAGATGTAATAGAAATTTTAAAATGGTCACATTTATAAATTAGGCAAATGGGTCCATTATTCTGATTATATTCATCTTCAATCAGTGATGAAAACAGTACATATTATGTATTACCGGCAAAACTTATTAGGGCGCCCTTAGAAAAAAATCATTGATTAAATCATACAAATTTTTTAACTCACTTTAATAGAAGGATGGACTGAAAATAAGTATTATGGCCCTGGTCTGAGTGAAAATATATAATCTGGCTGCCTATATGTTGGAAATTAATATTCTGGCCTTATCAAATTTGCCAGTTCAGTTGCTAACTTCTATGTCATTGGGTTTTCGGTGAAAAATTGTCTAATTTGTAAACAAGTACCACACCATTTTATTTATTAAATAATGATCTTATTAAAAAATGCAGTTCTATTTAACATTGTTGTGTCGATATTTTGAGTAATTATGATTTCAGCCATGTATCACCCATCAATAATCACTTGTTCTCCAATGGATGAATTTGTCCTAAAGTTTTCACATGTTTAGACGTATATATATATATATGTTGACCTCTAGATTGTTATTTAGTTGTTGGGTTGATGTCTCATAATAGCAGTTTACTCAATTTCACCAGTTTATTATCATGTTTTAGTCTATTTGTATTACATAGGCTTTTCACACCATGCTATGTGTATATATATATATATATATATAATGTACAAACATAGTCGATACATTAATTCTAATTGTACAGCCACAAAAAAAACAAAAAAAAATCCAATTATCATCCCTTTCTTGAACCACTTTTGTATATTTTTTTTCATTTCAGGTTGTTTGTTTTCTTTTGCTTGAAGTTTTAAAAATCATAGCAAATTAAAACCTCACATAAATATTATGATTAAATTATAACAAACAGCTCACTAATAGTGCATAATACATGTATGCCTATGTGATACTTATTGTGTATATTGAAAATGTTGCTAAACATCTTGAGATATATATTTAGAAGGCATTTATTCAAGAAGCCTGTTAATATTGGATCACCTATAACATGTATAAGTCTTTGGCAAACCATAATACATTTGTCATCACTCATGTTTCAATGGGCCTGTAAACATATAAAATGGGAGACATCAGAAATGATGATCCAGGAACTATTTTTTCAAATTCTAAACATGCACAACTGTAATTTTGATGCCCTATTATAGCTTGCTGTTCGGTGTGAGCCAAGGCTCTGTGTTGAAGACTGTACTTTGACCTATAATGGTTTACTTTTTCAAATTTTTGACTTGGATGGAAAGTTGTCTCATTGGCAATCATACCACATCTTCTTATATCTATTAACTGACCTAATTATATCGCCAACTGATTGTTTTTGCTTTTGTATATAAATCAAACTTGGGTTTCTCATCTAAACCTGTTTACATTGTGTTACATCATCCAATATGGCTAGGCCTGTTATAGGTTTTTCATTATCATGATTATGCGTTACTGATTTTGCTCATTGTTGAAGGAAGTGCAGTTACTAACAATTACATCACTTGGTCTACAGTTGATGGTTGTCTCATAAATCACACCACATCTCCTTATTCTGGTTATTGTACATTATACATGTTATACACCCTAGTTTTTTTCAATCTATGACATGTATGAGTTTGACTATCCCTCTGGTATCTTTCGTCCCTCTTTATACAAGACTACAATTTTATCAAATGAATTATGATTACTTTTGTTAACAAAAGCAGCTATAACCAACATGGTCATGATGGTAGACATGATCAATGGTGACGTAAACAAGAGTGACTGTGCACACGGTGAAATGTCATGTCTGCTTTGCCTACATGTAAAATTGAATTTATGTTGAATGTAAAAATGTAATACATGTATGAAGGTTTTACTACATGTAAAAGTATCACATAAACTTTCTATTATCAATTACCTTTGAAAATGAAGTCACGGTCAAATTAACTATGCCAGACAGATGATGTACACCCTACAAACTGACATTTCATACCCAAAATTTAGTGGTTTATAGTATCTGTGAAATAGACTTAACATCCAAACCATGAAAACTAAATATTGCCCAATGAAACATGAAAATGAGGTCATGGTCAGATTTAAAACCTGCCAATCAAACTTGTACAACTTACGAATATCCAATACGCCAAAATAGTGATCCTATACATGTCATACATTATGCATGTACATGTACATGTAGTTTAGAGCATCTGAGAAAGATTCGGAAATAGACCAAACCACAAAACTAAACATTGTTCAATGAACCATGACATTTTCATTGAGGTCAAAGTCTGATGCAAGTCTGGCAGTCAGACATATTCGCCTTACAATCATTTCATACACCAAATATACATGATATAGTTGACCTACCATTCCTACTGCTTGTAGTAGCTGAAAACAAACTTGACATAGTAACTGAATAACCTTAATCACTGATCCATGAAATGAAGTCAAGGTCAAGTGAACCCTGCCTGTCAGACAATGAGACATGTAGACCTTTCAAGATACCTATATATATCGGACTCGGACTTCTCTTTAACTGACTTTTAATGTGCGTATTGTTATGCGTTTACTTTTCTACATTGGCCCCAAAGGGTGACTGGGGAATAGAAGTATGGTCACCATTGGTCTTCCTCCGACCGGCAGTAAAACCCTTGCTAAAGTGGGGCGTCCGTTTGGCTGTGCGGGATGTACAAATTTGCAGCCACGTCCGGTCAGAATGGGGACGTTAAATCCGATGCCTCGTGTAAAGAGAGTGCCACGCTCTTTGCACGTTAAGAACCCTGCAACAACTCTTTGAGGGTCCGTAGGTGACCTGTTGCAAGGCTAAATTTCTGTCCCTATCCAATATACCCTCATTTCCGTGGCAGTCTAAATTTCTCCGACCTTAATCCCGGACGCCCCTATTACAGAACCTACCTATTGTATTTATTGTTAATTTGTTCTCGTCCTGAATATGCATGAAATATTTGCCACTGGACGTTAAGCAACCAACAATCAATCAATTCTACATTGGCTAGAGGTATGGGGAGGTTGAGATCTCATAAACATGTTTAAAAGGACACTGCCGTGACAGATTGTAGACAAAATATATCGCATCTCCTCATTAGAACTGAAGTTGAAGTATGTTCTTTTAAACCTATGCTGACTGACTTGTCATTTCTTGTGCCTAGAAGTCTAGTTGGCAATCATACCCCTTTGTTACGTCTCACAGAAAAGTCTTAAACAATCTATAGGTGGCACCTACCACTTGACATGCTTGAGGGTCACCTCTTCTTGCTGCTTGTTGGTTTATCATCTGTGCAAGGGCATGAATGTCCGCTTCAATGTAATAAAAAGAAAAAAGTTTCTTTATGACACGATGCAAGAAAACCCTAGATAACAGGAGGGAGTTATTACAGATTCAACATCAAAAGACTGAAAAGGACACTGCCGTGACAGATTGTAGACAAAATATATCGCATCTCCTCATTAGAACTGAAGTTGAAGTATGTTCTTTTAAACCTATGCAGACTGACTTGTCATTTCTTGTGCCTAGAAGTCTAGTTGGCAATCATACCCTTTGTTACGTCTCACAGAAAAGTCTTAAACAATCTATAGGTGGCACCTACCACTTGACATGCTTGAGGGTCACCCTCTTCTTGCTGCTTGTTGGTTTATCATCTGTGCAAGGGCATGAATGTCCGCTTCAATGTAATAAAAAGAAAAAGTTTCTTTATGACACGATGCAAGAAAACCCTAGATAACAGGAGGAGTTATTACAGATTCAACATCAAAAGACTGAAAAGGACACTGCCGTGACAGATTGTAGACAAAATATATCGCATCTCCTCATTAGAACTGAAGTTGAAGTATGTTCTTTTAAACCTATGCTGACTGACTTGTCATTTCTTGTGCCTAGAAGTCTAGTTGGCAATCATACCCCTTTGTTACGTCTCACAGAAAAGTCTTAAACAATCTATAGTTGGCACCTACCACTTGACATGCTTGAGGGTCACCCTCTTCTTGCTGCTTGTTGGTTTATCATCTGTGCAAGGGGCATGAATGTCCGCTTCAATCTAATAAAAAAGAAAAAAGTTTCTTGATGACACGATGCAAGAAAACCCTAGATAACAGGAGGGAGTTATTACAGATTCAACATCAAAAGACTGAAAAGGACACTGCCGTGACAGATTGTAGACAAAATATATCGCATCTCCTCATTAGAACTGAAGTTGAAGTATGTTCTTTTAAACCTATGCTGACTGACTTGTCATTTCTTGTGCCTAGAAGTCTAGTTGGCAATCATACCCCTTTGTTACGTCTCACAGAAAAGTCTTAAACAATCTATAGTTGGCACCTACCACTTGACATGCTTGAGGGTCACCTCTTCTTGCTGCTTGTTGGTTTATCATCTGTGCAAGGGCATGAATGTCCGCTTCAATCTAATAAATAAAGAAAAAAGTTTCTTTATGACACATGCCTTTAAATTGAAAAAAATAAATCACTTTCATCCATGCAAATAGATCACTTTGATACCTCTGAATTCATGGTTATGTTAACAAGATCAATAAATGAAAGCCCGTTGGCCTCTAAATGGAGGTCCAGGCTTTCAGTGACCTCTGACATCTTCTCACTTAAACTGTTTAAGAAAAAGAATTTAAATTATGCAAACTTCGTTTTTTTGTTATCCTTGATAAATCGGAATATTCATTATAATACATAACTACAAGTTCTTCTCCAAAATATTAAAACTGCCCCTCCTCATTGGGTGTTTTGAATTTTACCATTGAAAAACTTTTAAATCACCTCCCTCACAACACATTTTTTAGGTGGAACCTGCAAATTGCTACTAATAACATAAAAAAGTGGGTCATATCTTTTGGAGACATATGATTAAAACACCCACTTCAAATATATGGAAGACGATCATAAGGATGGCCCTAGTTGTTCGAGGACAGGAAAATCAAAGAAAAAAGTTAAAAAAATGTTTATGTAGGATATATATATTGGTTATACATGTAATATTGTATTGATAAAAGATCAAACTTTTAAATTGCATTCAATAAATCTATCAGTTATTGTCACCACCAACACTGGTCAACGTGTACAATGATTACCTTGTATCATTCAGCATAGGTAATGCTGCTTCATTATTTTCACTATGATCTTCCATGTCTTCATTACTGTCTGATATGTTAATGTCTGATATTACTTCATCACTGAGTTTATTACAAATAAGATGAAAGAAGCTAAGACAAAATGTGAGTAGGGGTCTTTTGGTATTATGGATAGCCAAGATTATCAAGTGTACTGTAACAGACATTTCAACTCTAAAAATCTACTGATCAATCTGGAGTTTTCAAATTAGGAAGCATACATTAAATAAGAAAATGTGTCCACAGTTAACTGTTCACTAAGATTACATTAAAACAAACTTACTCATTAACAGAAAAGACCTCTGTATCAGACTCTGTTTCTGCCCTCTTCCTTTTCTGTGTACTAAAATACAGAATAATCATGACATGAGCAATGGACTAGGGGTTTATATCAGCATAATATTTAAAACAAGACAGGTAGTCAATTATGTCAGATAAAATACTGTGAAATGATGTATGAAACATGTTATAACCATTCTTTTTTTTAATGTCAAGCCTGCGAGTTTTATCACAGAACGCTCAACAACATAGGTATAGTGATCTGTAAGCAAATGGTAAGGAACATATTTATTTTAGATTAAGATAGATTAGCATACATTTAGAGATCTATAATAATAAAAATTAGCCAATGGGACAACTCTCTTACCATGGCCAAATGTAATACACATAAGCATTTAAAGGTCACAGTACAGCTTCAGCAGGGAAACTTGAGCATCCTTAGCAATAATGTGATATAAACAACTTACTTCCTCTTTCTGGGAAGGGCTTTCTTTCCCTTGACTTCCTCTTTCTTGCCGTTGCATCAATTCTGAAATAAAAGTAAACCTTTATCAATTCATCTTAAACATGAGTCTATTAACAATGATTAATGACAATTATAATCATATGCATGTGTCATACACAAGAATATGACACATGCATATAGTAACATGTTGAAGGTATTTTTATCTAGTAAATAGTATATGAATGATGTGCAAAATGATATTATACAAAATCATCTACATTACCATGATGTGTAATCCCTATATGATTCAATATTAAAACAAGATGCTCCTAGCACTCCGAAATCAACCAGTACTCTTTTATTGCTTTTCTTTCAAAAAAAGAAAAGGAGCAGACAACAATTTCTTATTGCATAGCATGGCTTTAAAGTGCAATGCCATCCACAGCACTGGTTAAGTTATTTAAATATCGAGATTAATATTAATTATATATGTTTTCTACATACCTTATAACTGGCACACCCCAAGGGTGACTGGAGAATAGAAGTATGGTCACCATTGGTCTTCCTACGACCGGCTGTAAAACCCTTGCTAAAGTGGGGCGTCCGTTTGGCTGTGCGGGATGTACAAATTTGCAGCCACGTCCGGTCAGAATGGGGACGTTAAATCCGATGCCTCGTGTAAAGAGAGTGCCACGCTCTTTGCACGTTAAGAACCCTGCAACAACTCTTTGAGGGTCCGTAGGTGACCTGTTGCAAGGCTAAATTTCTGTCCCTATCAATATACCCTCATTTCCCGTGGCAGTCTAAATTTCTCCGACCTCAATCCCGGACGCCCCTATTACAGAACCTACCTATTGTATTTATTGTTAATTTGTTCTCGTCCTGAATATGCATGAAATATTTGCCACTGGACGTTAAGCAACCAACAATCAATCAATTATAACTGGCACTTTCATCTGGTAAAGCCAACGTCCTTTTCACTGGTTTTTTTTTTTTTTGGTTCTTTAGAGTTTGTAGACTTTGTGGTACTGAAGAAAAAATCACTGAATTAATCTATTTTGTCATGTTTATATACTTGTACATGTTGTACTTTTAATTTACAATTATCATATCGAGATTAATATTAATTATATATGTTTTTCTACATACCTTCTAACTGGCACACTTTCATCTGGTAAAGCCAACGTCCTTTTCACTGTTTTTTTTTTTTTTGGTTCTTTAGTGTTTGTAGACTTTGTGGTACTGGAGAAAAAAATCACTGAATTAATCTATTTTATATACTTGTACATGTTGTACTTTTAATTTACAATTATCATGAATATGTGCATTTTATGTTTAACAAAGAAGACAAGTTGGGCACTAAACGTGCTAAACGACCACATTAAAACAAAATATTCAAAGGATGATTATATGGTCTCAAAATGAGTTATTTGTAAATGTTTTCTTCTAAAGTTAGGCCTTTGGTGTCATCTAATTTACACCCGTGATATTATGCTTAAGCAAAATGAAAGACAAAGTATAAAAGCAGCAATTTTCTATTATTTTATGCTCAAGAATGATAACCCCAAGGGTGACTGGGGAATAGAAGTATGGTCACCATTGGTCTTCCTCCGACCGGCAGTAAAACCCTTGCTAAAGTGGGGCGTCCGTTTGGCTGTGCGGGATGTACAAATTTGCAGCCACGTCCGGTCAGAATGGGGACGTTAAATCCGATGCCTCGTGTAAAGAGAGTGCCACGCTCTTTGCACGTTAAAACCCTGCAACAACTCTTTGAGGGGTCCGTAGGTGACCTGTTGCAAGGCTTCATTTCTGTTCCTATCCAATATACCCTCATTTCCCGTGGCAGTCTAAATTTCTCCGACCTTAATCCCGGAAGCCCTATTACAGAACCTACCTATTGTATTTATTGTTAATTTGTTCTCGTCCTGAATATGCATGAAATATTTGCCACTGGACGTTAAGCAACCAACAATCAATAATTATTGCAATTCTTTAAACCATGGCAATTCATCATTGTTTTTCCAATACAAATAAACATCTTTAACAAATATATAATGATTTATGTTTTCACACATGTCTCAGATTAAAAGCAGATTTTGGTCATCCTATTCCTTCTTTTTTTTGTTTGTTTTTTTTTTTTACATATTTCCCATATTTTATCATGTTTATACAGAGATATGAGAGTGCAAATTATGGTTGAATCTTATTTTTAAAGAAAACAGAAATTGGATAATTTAATGAAAAGTCTCATTGGCAAAACTTTTAACTAAGACACTTTAAAGAGAGATGTACCATGTTTTGCAAGTGCTGTTATACAACATTTGTACAAGTCATGACAACAGTACAGTGAACTTTGTCTCACTACTATTTGTTAGGTATATATTTCCTAAAAGCAATGCTGGTCATTTAAATACATCTGTCAACATTTTGAAGAAATGCACAATTTTGCCTTGATTCAATGTTTAAGAACATAGAGATTGTTACAAATAAAATAAAAAAATCACACTTAAAGGAAATGGTTTTATTAGAACAAGGTTCTAAAGTAAGTATGATCAATGATGATTGAAAGTATTGTTAGTAAAAACATTTTGCAATAGGTATATTAAACTATCTAAATTTGTTAATGCATGCATTTTCAGTTCCATATCATCATGATAATATCTAACACCTCCTAAATTATAGCAATCTATAATTTTACATTTGTACATGATATCTTGGGATGTAAATTAAAATCTAATTCTTATATGTATGAAATTCTATCAAAGGCAATTTTATTCTGATATGGTTAATGTGAAAATATTTATGATGCTATAAGACTTCTCCCTTTACAGAGCATTTAAAGAAAAGATGTTGAAATCTACAGTAAATTGAAATGACATTGTTAATATTACCATGATAACATACATCCAAGAAAACATTATCCTTATACATGTACACTACTAATCATGTATGTCATGCTCATTCATCATGTTACTCTGGATTTATTTTTATCTAGCTCATACTACATTGTTCTTTGGATTATTTTTATCTAGTCAGGGGAATAAATCAAGCCTGAACATTGCAATTAACAATTTAACATGAATTATGTGTTACAAACTGAAACACAATACCTGGCCTGTACAGTACAGCTAAACTTTTAGCTGCACAGATGACCACTATGGCAACCACAACCACAAGGATAACCACCACCGCCAAATATAAAGCAACCATAATCTCTGTTGAAGTGAAATTTAAAACAAAACATTATAGCATAGCTTACTTAATGTATCATTATCAATTATACAACATACTGTTATGCATATACAGTATTAAAAGATATTGTTGAGTACATGCTAAATTAATGACACATGAAATTGTTAAATAGTATACAAGAAGCAAGGTACATTCAATTAGTATATATATATATATTGATATTGCAATATTAAAAAGAAGGAAAATGCAAAACCACAATTCAAAACCCTTACTTATAAGGTATCAGCTGAATTTGTTATTGATTTCAGTTTCCTCCGCTGATGAACTTATATTGATTTCAAAATTTATGGCCTCTTTAAATTCCCGAAAAAATTTATATGTGTTTCTTTGTTGCTTCCTTTGATCTTACTGGTGAACAATTGTTGATGGTACTCATACTGTATACCATCAGGAATTAGGTTCAACATTCTTTCTATTGACTGGGGTGGACTTCTTAAAAAACAGTGCTCTCAATTTCTTTATTGAGGATGGAGGTCCTAATATAAGCCATCCGTTTTGAGGTTGCCTTTTCAATGAAGTGCACAAGCTGTTCATCTAGTGCAACATTTGATACCGAGGTGTGATCAACAGATTTGTTTAAATAATCGGTGCTGCGTAGATTGCAACGAAAGGAATATACAGCATCATCAATATCAAGTGGTTTTGATACTCCTTTGTCAGAATGAATCCCAAACATAAACATGGAATTTTCTTTGATCTTTCCAGAATCAAATTGTTTCGACAGACTGTTTGCCATATAGTGTCAGTAGGCATGCCTTTTAGTATCCATGACTTCAACTGACGATTCTTTTCTTCTAGTACAAAGTCGAAATCCTGACCAGTTGATTTATTCTCAGATGTTGTAATGGAGGAATATGCATCATTTATTATTTGGACATTCTCTGGCATCAACATATCTTGAATTGTGTCATTAACTTCAATTTGCTTGTACTTTGGATGCTGGCGTCCATGAAATAATTCCTTAGTCATGTATTTTGCACTCTTTAGCAAATCTGAATTATTTCTTCTTATTGCCATCCTGAAGTTAATGATACCTTGAGAAAACCGACATACCGTATCCATCATGTATTTAAAGTTAGGTCTCTGTGTTGACTGATATACATTGTTGCTGTATTCAAAAATGTTTAGCATCAGGAACCTTTCCACTTAGTATGCAATGGCGAACATATGGCAACACCAATTCTCTCAGCGAGGCAATGTGGAAAATCAGCAACAAGTTCCAGCTCTTATGAAGATCCTTACAGGCCTTTGCATATTGTTTTGCTGCCTCAGATATAAACCCCATGCGTTCACATAATGTTTCCAGATATGGAACCCAATTCAGTTCAAAAATGATTTTATCAGATTCATCTCATAATGACTTGCACCAATCCGTAGATAAAACCAATCAAATTCTTTCACAAATTGACAATATTCCTGGTCTGTATGTACTACTCTTGCATGCACCTTTAATTTATCTTTGGATAAAAATTTTTCATGGCAGCTATTTTCAGTGCACATGACAGCTTCTTCTTGCAATTCCCAAGGGTGACTGGGGAATAGAAGTATGGTCACCATTGGTCTTCCTCCGACCGGCAGTAAAACCCTTGCTAAAGTGGGGCGTCCGTTTGGCTGTGCGGAATGTACAAATTTGCAGCCACGTCCGGTCAGAATGGGGACGTTAAATCCGATGCCTCGTGCAAAGAGTGCCACGCTCTTTGCACGTTAAGAACTCTTGCGACAACTCTTTGAGGGTCCGTAGGTGACCTGTTGCAAGGCTAAATTTCTGTCCCTATCCAATATACCCTCATTTCCCGTGGCAGTCTAAATTTCTCCTACCTTAATCCCGGACGCCCTATTACAGAACCTACCTATTGTATCTATTAATTTTTTCGTCCTGAATATGCATGAAATATTTGCCACTGGACGTTAAGCAACCAACAATCAATCAATCTTGCAATTTCTTGCAGATAACATAAGGAGACCGTCGCAACAAATGAATGTCCAGTGTCTCAATTGGCCCCATACTTGTATATACCAATATCTTTCCCAATCTTTCGCAAAACCATTGCAACAGTATCGTAACTATTTGGGTTGCAGAAAACTGGATCAGTAATTGTTATCTGATGACTTGCCTTGTGGTTGGTTGGAACATGATCATAAACATTATCCTCGTCATGTTCAACTTTAATTGCTGTGTTTTAGCTTCTTGCAAGAAAGAAAGTTTAACATATGAAATTGATTTTTCTTTTACAATAGTATCAGAGGTCTTTTTTTAATTCTTTTGCAGCCTTCAAACCTTCCCTTTCATTGCATCCCTCACATATAAGTTTTCTTTTCCTGTTAAGTCTTCCACAAGCAGTGCATGTTATCATAAGTTCGTCCTGAATGTCCTTTTCAACTCTTCTGTCTATGCAGTCTACAACTTCATTTCCATTTTTGGTTTGTTCTTTCATTACAACTTCGATTGCGGAATCAATAAAGTAGTACAATTGTTCAAAATGACTTTTCTCCAATTTTATGAATCTTTCGGATGATTGGCTAAGTATTTCATCAGTAACTGTTTGGAGAACATGCTGTTCTTGTTGGGTCCTTGAATCTTCCTTTTGATATTTTTCATCCATCATGTTGGCTGGTTTGGGCTTCAGCTCAAGTTGTTTTGGAGCATCATATCAGATTTTAATGATACTATTCCTTGTTGGTTATTATTGATACACTAACTTTCTGGTTTGGTCTAATAGCACTTTTCCTTCCAATAACCTGCTCATTGTCAAAATATTCATAATATCTCCTACTGGAATTACAGGTTCTTCTGTTCCTTGTTCCTTTAACCAATTGTTGACAGTCTTGTAATGGCCTGCAGGGCAACAATTACCAATCATATCTATGGCTAATTTACTTCCAGTTAATGAGTAAATACAAACATGTAAAAGGAATGAAAGTGGTGATATCAAATTTGGGCATCTTAAGAGATACAATTGTTCTAATCCACGTGCAATGGCTAATTCTTTTCCACATTCTTGAGAATTTGTTGGACAATCTAAATTGCATATACCATAAAGATAACAAATCAGACTTTTATTTCTTTCTTTCAACCAAGGTGTTATTTGGAATTCAGCCATTGATTTAGGATCCTTATACTGCACTGCAAAGAAGCAGCATCATCTGCAATGTATGTTGGATTTTTTACCAAGGCAATAGGATAATATCTCCACATCAGTCAATGGCATTTCTTTGATCATTTCCTTGAAAATATCTTCCTTTTCTGTACATTCATTTGTGAAATTCCTTTCACAAGATCTTTTCAATGGGAAAATCTTCATCATGTTCATCAGCTATACATGTACTTGTTCTTTTCCTCTTTAAAATTGATATTTAATTCTAATTTTGCCATTGTTGCAAATAAAACAATCTTCTTCAGAGTGTGGAATGAAGACGAACAATTTATACTTTAATTGGTCATGTTGGTTTGGAGAAGTATTAGGCTGTTCAAACAGATTCCGGAAACGATACAAGTCACGTGTACAAATTCTGCATATATATGGTGGATACACTTCATCAGACTCATTCTCAACATCTATGTTGTAAAGATTTTGCAACTCATCTTTAAAACCTATTTTTTGTATGAACATGATACTTGTTTACTTGATATCCTTGTGCCACACACTCGGCAAAATCCTTCTAGCTTGCTTAAATGTTCTGTTGTTTCCATGTTCTATAATATTTTCTTGTGCTCATGTTGATTTTCATCAGGTAAATCAGTGTTGTTTTCGTGTTCTTTGGTATTTTCTTGTGCTCATGTGATTTTATCTTGTAACTCATACATTTGTTTTATCCAACTTCTGTAAAAAATGTTTTCAAAATTTCGTACCTGTGCTCTGTTTAACATGAGAAAAAGTATGCTTCTTTCTTTTAGTGTCGTATAAACAAGATAAAAAGTATGCATCTGTGCACACAAAAAACGTTTCAGAAACATGAACCCATATGAACAATGTGTGGCTGTGATGCTTACATCTATAACCATAAAGATTTCAATTTTCAAGATTTTCTTAATATCAATAATGAACAAATACAGACTACAGGAGGTTAACTTACACCAATTTCAAATGAAGGAACCAGCTACGACCAACCTTTGAATAGGGAGATTTTAAATGTTACATAAGACATGTAAGAAGCTACAACTTTTTGTTTTGGTAGTTGTTAACCTAACAATAGCTCTAAGGTGCATTTTTTTTGTTTCATTTATCATGCTAAGACAACACACTGCATATTTTATAGACATTTCCTAAAATCTTACCTTCTCTTTCCATTTCTTTTTCTTTAATCTGCTGATGTATATCTGTTTATTATAATTATATTCCTAAAACATTGATACATTTTTTTAAACTTGAAGAAAAAGCAAAAAGATTAAGTTCTAGAATTTATCTGAGATTAAAAACTGAGCCGGACAGAAAAAAAACACCATTTTTACTGAAATGTTATATTATTCATGTTGTTGTTCCCTCGGCACATGTAGCTTCATCTATCTTGTGATTAACATTTTACCTTTTATATAATGTAAATAAACAAGACACAAGTTACAGGACCCCAAGGGTGACTGGGGAATAGAAATATGGTCACCATTGGTCTTCCTCCGACCGGCGGTAAAACCCTCGTCAAAGTGGGGCGTCCGTTTGACTGTGCAGGATGTACAAATTTGCAGCCACGTCCGGTCAGAATGGGGACGTTAAATCCGATGCCTCGTGTAAAGAGAGTGCCACGTTCTTTGCACGTTAATAACCCTGCAACAACTCTTTGAGGGGTCCGTAGGTTTAAAACATGCATACCCTCATTTTCCCGTGGCAGTCCAAATTTCCCCGACCTTCATCCCGGACGGCCTATATTACAGGACCTACCTATTGTATTTATTGTTAACTTGTTCTCGTCCTGAACATGCATGAAATATTTGCCACTGGACGTTTAGCAACCAACAATCAATTAATTTATCCCTGGGATAAGAAAAATATAAAGTTTTGTCAACAGGAAATTTATTAAAATGACCATATAACTGATTTTCATGTCAACACCAAAGTGCTGACTACTGGGCTGGTGATACCTAAATGAGGTTTAACTTCATGTAATTTATTATCATCTTTTTACTCCATTCATTTTCAATATATTAAAAACATATTCTCTAATATTAGATTTAAAATCGGTATATGGTATATCACAGTTAGATAAAGGGTCATCCAGGGCATTTTTAGCTTCCTGGTCTACAACCGTGTTTCCATGGATTCCAACATGACTCGGTACCCATAGAAATAATATCTCTTTAAATTCCTCATTACTGATAAAATCTTGAGAATTATCGGGTTTTTAATTTTAGTATGTTGTATAGCTTGTAAGCATGAAAGTGAATCAGAACAGATTATAAATTTGGATTTGTCTGTCAGCAGTAAATATGGATGCGTCCGATGACAAACGGAGAGTCGCAGCTCTGTCTCCAAGGACAGCAGCAGATGCAACTCGGTTACCATCCTTCGATCCATCAGTATAAACAGTTGAAAAATTTGTATAATTTGCTTTTATTTCAGCAAAATGTTGTTGAATTAAAAGATGGTTTGTTGCATTTTCTTTGGTATTTACGGAGATCAAAAATCATTTTAGGTTTGGGAAGTTCCCATGGAGGGCATTTACAAGTTTCTACATGTGCAACAGATTTTAAATCAAAGTTGGTTAAATGTGGTTTTAAACGAATTCTAATGGAGGAATTTTATTTTCATGTTTTGCAAATATATCTTCATAAATTGGATTAAAAACACAGTCGTAGGCAGGGTTTTCTGGATATGCTTTAGCTTGACAGCGTATTGAAGTCCAAGCTACAAACGTCTGTTGGAGAGTGAGTGCTCATCAGCCTCTACATACAGACTCTCAACTGGTGAGGTTTTAAAGGCGCCAAGACAGAGACGCAAACCCTGGTGATGAACAGCATCGATAATCTGTATGTAGGACTTCCTTGCATAGCCATACACTATTGAGCCATAATCTAGTTTAGATCTAACTAGAGATCTATATAAATTAAGTAAAATGTTGCGATCAGCACCCGTCAGTGCTGTCGACAACTTTTAAAATACCGAATGCTTTTAAACATCTTGATTTTAACATTTTTATATGGGGTAGAAAGGTTAACTTTTTATCGAAAACTAACCCAAAAAATTTGGTTTCATCAACCATTTTAACTGGGTTTTCGTACAAAGTGAGTTCTGGGTCAAGATGCAATTTCCTTTTGTTACAAAAATGCATCCCGACCGTTTTTGAAGTAGAAAATTTAAAACCATTTTCCGAGGCCCATTTTCAATTCTTCCAAGACATAATTGTAATTGTCTTTCTATGTTATTCACATTTTGCCTCTGTAACATATTAAAAATCATCAACGTACAATGAACCTTCAATATTACTTTTTAAAACTTCAACAAGGCTATTGATTTTAAGACTAAATAATGTAACTGATAAAATACTCCCCTGAGGGACACCCATCTCTTGATCATACAGATCAGACATGGTTGAATTTACTCTAACATTAAATTGTCTGTTAGACAGAAAATTCGAAATAAAATTTGGCATATTGCCTTTCAACCCCATATCAAACAGATCTTTTAAAATACCATACTTCCATGCAGTATCATAGGCCTTTTCAAGGTCAAAAAAGACCGACACCACATGTTCATTTTTCGCAAAACCATTACGGACAAATGATTCGAATCGAACAAGATGATCAAGAGTACTGCGACCTTGTCGGAATCCACACTGGATATTGGCTAAAAGCCCATTTGATTCCAGGAACCAAACAAGGCGATCATTGACCATCCGTTCTAGTGTTTTACAAACACAACTGGTAAGAGCAATTGGCCGATAATTAATAGGATCCGTGTGATCTTTACTTGGTTTTGGAATAGGCACGACGGTTGCAAGCTTCCAGATTGATGGTAAATCACCAGATTCCCAGATGTTATTCATGAGCTGCAAAAGAGCTTCCAGCGAGGAATCTGGCAAGTGTTTTAAGAGTTGGTAGTGAATATTATCAGGCCCACAAGCTGTATCATGGGCTTTTGACAGAGATGTTTTAAGTTCTTCAAGAGAAAAGAGTTTATTATAATTTTCACCATTTTTTGATTTAAAGTTTAATTTAATTTTTTCTTTTTGTTTTTAACTTTTTAAAATCTTCCTGTAGTTGTTAGAAGAAGAAGATTTCGCAAAGTTTCACCAAGCTTGTTGGCAATATCCTTTTCAGATGTTAATAAATCATTGCCATTTTTTAAATGTTTAACTGTGGCTTTAGAATTTTTACCTTTTATCTTTTGTATCATGTTCCATACTTTTGTCATCGGAGTGCGAGATGTTATCCCGAGACAAATTTCTTCCAAGACGTTCGTCGTGCTTGCCTGCAAGTCCGCCGTGCATTAGCGCAAAAACACGGAAATTACTCAAGTTTTCCGTCGTTGGTTGTTGATTGAACCGTCTTTCAGATTTTTACGGTCACCTATTGCTTGATCACAAGCATCATCAAATCATGGTTTGCTGGGATGTTTCGGATTTGCCGAGGTCTTAGGAATAGTTCTGTCAGCAATTGACGTTAAAACTGTATTAAAAGTTAAAATTGGATCTTGTACAGTCTCAAACATCTTTGACTGAAGTTCCGCTTGACAGAGATTCTCAAACAAGGACCAGTCCGCCTTGTCAAGTTTCCAACGTGGTACTCTCTGTTGGGCAGAAGTAAAAAGATGTTCAAGTACTATTGGAAAGTGATCACTTCCACATAGATCATCATGAACACGCCATGAATAATCCAGAAGAAGAGAGGGATCGCAAATAGTGATATCAATAGCAGAATAAGACCCGTTTCCAGGATGAAGATAAGTATTAGATCCATCATTAAAAATGCATAATCCTTCTTGAGAGACAAAGTCCTCAATGATCTTACCTTTGACATTATGAGACTTGCTTCCCCACAAGGGGTTGTGGGCATTGAAGTCGCCCATAAGTATAAATGGTGAGGGTAATTGATCAGTGAGGTTTTTGAGTTTAGCTTTATCTATAATTGAATTGGGTGGAATATATATAGAACATAATGTAATTGTTTTATCTAATGATAAACGAATTGCAACTGCCTGCAGATCCGTGGTGAGTTGGACTGTGCTATGAATGACGTTGTCCTTCACAAAAATGGATGATCCGCCTGCAGCACGTTCATCTACCTTAAAAAATGTGCTATACATGTTGTATCCTTTTAAAGATACATGGTCACTTTCTTTTAAATGAGTTTCTTGAAGACAAAATGCAACAGGTAAAACTGACTGAACTAGAAGAGTTAACTCGAGAAGATTTATTTTAAGACCTCGGCAATTCCATTGGATGATATTAGTCATGATTTGATAATAGAAGGGCGAATGCTGTCGAGTTTGCCAGCATTCTTATTTCGCTCACCCTGAGATTGTGATCTTTCGGGTGGCGGAACACTTTCGATTTCCATTTCAGTTTCGTCGATAAGTGTTGAAAATCTGTTGTGTGAGGAGAGTCGTCGATCTCCAGGACCACACGCGGCTGCTTTTACTCCGCCTCGACCCCTACCCTGCGACCTCGAATCAGAAGACTTCTGAGAGGATGTATTTACTGGCTTCTTTTGGACATCCTTCTTTTCTGGAGAACGAAGAGGAGACGGGGCTCTAGTAGACTTTGTACTGGATGTAGAAGATAACTTTTTAGATGCAGATGAAGGAAGACTATTGGAGATGGAAGAATCATCTATGTCACTGGGAAGATCCCAGACAGATTCACCGCCCCAACTGTCTGATTTAACTGCATCTTTTTTATTTGATTTCTTTTTTCATTTTTTTAGATGATGACATTGAGCTCTGTAAGGAAGATTGAGTTGACTGAGTACTGGTTTTAGAAGGTGTTGGTTTTCTTGGAATTAATATTTTATCGTTAGGTTCTGTTTCAACAGGCAGCATTGTAAATGTCTCAGCATCAATTGGCCAGGTCATGCGAGTTTGTGTATGCTCGTGACTGAATGAACGGACAACTTTGCTGGCGTACGATGGTCTGTTCGAAACGAGGAGATCATTCGAAACAGAAGCTATCTGTTTAGCTTCTGGGTAACTGATGTTTCTTTCTGTTTTAATTTTGATAATATTTTTTTCTTTAAGGTAAACAGGGCAGTCCCTAGATGATGAAAAATGGGATTCACCACAGTTTACGCATTTAGAAGATTCAGAGTGACAGGTTGTTCCTCGTGTCCTTCGTCAGAACACTTGAATCATCTCTGCGTAACACGACATTGTTTGGTTCCATGACCAAACTTTTGACAAGTGAAGCATCGAATTGGGTTAGGGATAAACCTGTCAACTCTGATTCCGAAGCAACCTAAAGTAATAGATGAGGGAGGAGTTGGAGTTTTAAAGGTCAAAAGATATGTATTTAATTTGATTATATTTCCATTCTTTTTAATTTGAAATCTAACAACATCAGTTACACCTTGGCTTGAAAGTTCCTCACAGATTTCTTCCACGGTAAGGTCACCAAGGTATTGACTTCTGTCTCGAATGATCCCCTTACAGCTGTTCAAACTGTTGTGAGGAGAGGCAGAAACAGGAAAGTCTGTTATTGTTGTCATTGTTAGCAAATTTGTTGATTGACTTTTGTTGGAACATTCAACCAACAAATTGCCCGATCTCATTTTTGAAACTTTTTTTACAGTACCAGCAATGCTTTGAATTTGTTTGTGAATCACAAAGGGAGATATTTTGGAAATTGGTTTTTCATCTGTTCCTTTTATTACTATAAATCTGGGCCAACTGTCATCTTCCTGACAGGGCACTGAATCATCACATTTTCTTTTTATGTATTAAAGCTGATTTAGAGTTGGTTTTGTTGTGCCATATGAAATGAGAAAGATTCACCATTTTTGTCATCCACCCACCTCGGAGTGCCTACAAGGGCGATGCTGTGTTTCCGTGGCGAACCGGGATCAAGTGCTAATGCTGAAAACGAGCTCCAAGTATGATGTAGCTGGTCCCCAAAATTAGCACCCAAGATCCACTGCGGAAAGCACCAGATGTTCCAAGAATAGTATACTCAAGCAGAGCGTATCCATCAAGCGAAATAGAAAGCGTACCACTTGATTGACCCATGAGCCATCGCCTTCTTCAGTTATCCGAAATATAAATAGCTTAATTTAAAACACATGTGTATATAATGAAAATTATTACAAGAAAGCTTATTGTTGAGGATTAACTGAAGGGCTCGACATGACCAGCCGATTGATCGAACCGGGTCCATCCGACCTCCCGTTTAGATGATATCGGAGCCAAAGCAGCTTATTGAACTATAGTCTCGTCCGTCCGGGTATTTTCTGACCGTAAGGAGTCTGGCTACAGCCCTCATCCACAAGGATCTCGTCAACCACCGACACGGGTAGCAACCCACGGCCAACGGGTTGGAGAGCCTATTTTATTCAAAACATCGGGCAACTCGTACGATGTTCGGATCACTTTAGTCTGGACTCTACCCTTCGACCTGTCCAGCATGGGTAACCCTACCAGGAGACGAGGCTCCAGCTGGCATAGTTCTTGGGGTCACTGAGACACGCAAGCCCCCCGACCACGGCAAGGATAGCGATCCACCGGGGCCCTTACTTATAAGGTATCAGCTGAATTTGTTATTGATTTCAGTTTCCTCCGCTGATGAACTTATATTGATTTCAAAATTTATGGCCTCTTTTAATTCCCGAAGAAAATTTATATGTGTTTCTTTGTTGCTTCCTTTGGTCTTACTGGTGAACAATTGTTGATGGTACTCATACTGTATACCATCAGGAATTAGGTTCAACATTCTTTCTATTTCGAGTTTGATTCGTGCAACTGTCATATTTTCCAAACTGTATATTTTTTCTCTTTCGTATGGTGTGACTGGGAGTGGACTTCTTAAAAAAACAGTGCTCTCAATTTCTTCATTGAGGATGGAGGTCCTAATATAAGCCATCCGTTTTGAGGTTGCCTTTTCAATGAAGTGCACAAGCTGTTCATCTAATGCAACATTTGATACCGAGGTGTGATCAACAGATTTGTTTAAATAATCGGTGCTGCGTAGATTGCAACGGAAGGAATATACAGCATCATCAATATCAAGTGGTTTTGATACTCCTTTGTCAGAATGAATCCCAAACATAAACATGGAATTTTCTTTGATCTTTTCCAGAATCAAATTGTTTCGACAGACTGTTTGCCATATTGTGTCAGTAGGCATGCCTTTTGGTATCCATAACTTCAACTGACGATTCTTTTCTTCTAGTACAAAGTGGAAATCCTGACCAGTTGATTTATTCTCAGATGTTGTAATGGAGGAATATGCATCATTTATTATTTGGACATTCTCTGGCATCAACATATCTTGAATTGTGTCATTAACTTCAATTTGCTGGTACTTTGGATGCTGGCGTCCATGAAATAATTCCTTAGTCATGTATTTTGCACTCTTTAGCAAATCTGAATTATTTCTTCTTATTGCCATCCTGAAGTTAACGATACCTTGAGAAAACCGACATACCGTATCCATCATGTATTTAAAGTTAGGTCTCTGTGTTGACTGATATACATTGTTGCTGTATTAAAAAAAAATGTTGATCATCAGGAACCTTTCCACTTAGTATGCAATGGCGAACATATGGCAACACCAATTCTCTCAGCGAGGCAATGTGGAAAATCAGCAACAAGTTCCAGCTCTTATGAAGATCCTTACAGGCCTTTGCATATTGTTTTACTGCCGCAGATATAAACCCCATGCGTTCACATAATGTTTCCAGATATGGAACCCAATTCAGTTCAAAAATGATTTTATCAAATTCATCTCATAATGACCTGCACCAATCCGTAGATAAAACCAATCAAATTCTTTCACAAATTGACAATATGCCTGGTCTTTATGTACTACTCTTGCATGCACCATAAATTTATCTTTGGATAAAAATTTTCATGGCAGTTATTTTCAGTGCACATGACAGCTTCTTCTTGCAATTTCTTGAAGATAACATAAGGAGACCGTCGCAACAAATGAATGTCCAGTGTCTCAATTGGCCCCATACTTGTATATACCAATATCTTTCCCAATCTTTCGCAAAACCATTGCAACAGTAGCGTAACTATTTGGGTTGCAGTAAACTGGATCAGTAATTGTTATCTGATGACTTGCCTTGTGGTTGGTTCGAACATGATCATAAACATTATCCTCGTCATGACTTGCCTTGTGGTTGGTTCGAACATGATCATAAACATTATCCTCGTCATGTTCAACTTTAATTGCTGTGTTTTAGCTTCTTGCAAGAAAGAAAGTTTAACATATGAAATTGATTTTTCTTTTACAATAGTATCAGAGGTCTTTTTTTAATTCTTTTGCAGCCTTCAAACCTTTCCTTTCATTGCATCCCTCACATATAAGTTTTCTTTTCCTGTTAAGTCTTCCACAAGTCTTCCACAAGCAGTGCAGGTTATCATAAGTTCGTCCTGAATGTCCTTTTCAACTCTTCTGTCTATGCAGTCTACAACTTCATTTCATTTTTGGTTTGTTCTTTCATTACAACTTCGATTGCGGAATCAATAAAATAGTACAATTGTTCAAAATGACTTTTCTCCAATTTTATGAATCTTTCGGATGATTGGCTAAGTATTTCATCAGTAACTGTTTGGAGTACATGCTGTTCTTGTTGGGTCCTTGAATCTTTCTTTCTGATATTTTTCATCCATCATGTTGGCTGGTTTGGGCTTCAGCTCAAGTTGTTTTTGGAGCATCATATCAGATTTTAATGATACTATTCCTTGTTGGTTATTATTGATACACTAACTTTCTGGTTTGGTCTAATAGCACTTTTCCTTCCAATAACCTGCTCATTGTCAAAAATATTCATAATATCTCCTACTGGAATTACAGGTTTTTCTGTTCCTTGTTCCTTTAACCAATTGGTGACAGTCTTGTAATGGCCTGCAGGGCAACCAATTACCAATCATATCTATGGCTAATTTACTTCCAGTTAAAGAATAAACACAAACATTTAAAAGGAATGAAAGTGGTGATATCAAATTTGGGCATCTTAAGAGATACAATTGTTCTAATCCACGTGCAATGGCTAATTCTTTTCCACATTCTTGAGAATTTGTTGGACAATCTAAATTGCATATACCATAAAGATAACAAATCAGACTTTTATTTCTTTCTTTCAACCAAGGTGTTATTTGGAATTCAGCCATTGATTTAGGATCCTTATACTGCACTGCAAAAGAAGCAGCATTATCTGCAATGTCTTGATGGATTTTTTTACCAAGGCAATAGGATAATATCTCCACATCAGTCAATGGCATTTCTTTGATCATTTCCTTGAAAATATCTTCCTTTTTCTGTACATTCATTTGTGAAATTCCTTTCACAAGATCTTTTAACTGTTCAATGGGAAAATCTTCATCATGTTCATCAGCTATACATGTACTTGTTCTTTTCCTCTTTAAAAATTGATATTTAATTCTAATTTTGCCATTGTTGCAAATAAAACAATCTTCTTCAGAGTGTGGAATGAAAACGAACAATTTATACTTTAATTGGTCATGTTGGTTTGGAGAAGTATTAGGCTGTTTAAACAGATTCCGGAAACGATACAAGTCACGTGTACAAATTCTGCATATATATGGTGGATACACTTCATCAGACTCATTCTCAACATCTATGTTGTAAAGATTTTGCAACTCATCTTTAAAACCTATTTTTTTGTATGAACATGATACTTGTTTACTTGATATCCTTTTGCCACACACTCGGCAAAATCCTTCTAGCTTGCTTAAATGTTCTGTTGTTTCCATGTTCTATAATATTTTTCTTGTGCTCATGTTGATTTTCATCGGGTAAATCAGTGTTATTTTCATGTTCTTTGGTATTTTTCTTGTGCTCATGTGATTTTATCTTGTAAATCATACATTTGTTTTATCCAACTTCTGTAAAAAAAATGTTTTCAAAATTTCGTACCTGTGCTCTGTTTAACATGAGAAAAAGTATGCTTCTTTCTTTTAGTGTCGTATAAACAAGATAAAAAGTATGCATCTGTGCACACAAAAAACGTTTCAGAAACATGAACCCATATGAACAATGTGTGGCTGTGATGCTTACATCTATAACCATAAAGATTTCAATTTTCCAGATTTTCTTAATATCAATAATGAACAAATACAGACTACAGGAGGTTAACTTACACCAATTTCAAATGAAGGAACCAGCTACGACCAACCTTTGAATAGGGAGATTTTTAAATGTTACATAAGACATGTAAGAAGCTACAACTTTTTTGTTTTGGTAGTTGTTAATCTAACAATAGCTCTAAGGTGCATTTTTTTTTTGGTTTCATTTATCATGCTAAGACAACACACTGCATATTTTATAGACATTTCCTAAAATCTTACCTTCTCTTTCCATTTCTTTTTCTTTAATCTGCTGATGTATATCTGTTTATTATAATTGTATTCCTAAAACATTGAAACATTTTTTTTTTAAACTTGAAGAAAAAGCAAAAAGATTAAGTTCTAGAATTTATCTGAGATTAAAAACTGAGCCGGACAGAAAAAAAACACCATTTTTACTGAAATGTTATATTATTCATGTTGTTGTTCCCTCGGCACATGTAGCTTCATCTATCTTGTGATTAACATTTTACCTTTTTATATAATGTAAATAAACAAGACACAAGTTACAGGAGAACTATTTGAAAGACAGATGGACAGATTGCAGGTTTAAAGTCTTTGATAGACTTGTTTATGTGCATAAGTTATCTCACAAATACCCCCCTCCCTCCCCCCTCCAAATTTATAAATGTTAAATGGTTGACCCATTAGCACAGTAGCACATTACAGCTTCACCTTTTTTGCGATAATATTCAGACAAAAGTTGATTATTTCTAGAATTTATCTCGATTTAAATAAAGTGCATAAAAAAGATGCAGGATACCTTTTAAATGTTAAAATTATTATTTGCATGTCATTTCAATCCTTGCATTTTCAAGATGGTTAAAAAAAATTTGAAATCACAACATTAACTTCTTCTTATGCACCTATTTTGACACAGAATAATATACGATTGTTATCATGCAGACTTTTTGACACACAATAACATACACTTGTTATTGTATCCACATTTTCATTCACAATAACCTATACATGTTATTGCAAGCATTCTCTGAGTATTGCTATAGTCTGGATTTATAGACAAGTCTTGAAAATCAATACAGTGAAACATTTTAGTTAAAGATTGATAAAGGAAACATTTTAATGTCCCCACTGTAGCCGAGCGGGCATTAAGTTTTACCCTGGTCCGTCTGTATGTACTTCCAAAAGTTGGTTTCTGTTCTCTTACTTTAGTTTGCTACAGCCAAATGTTATGAAACTTATACAAAATGCTTATTACCACAAAACACAGATCAAAATTGAATGTTGGTGATGTCACTTAAATGGTTCTAGATTTATGCCCCTTTTTTATGGAAAAATTGGTAAATTTTTAGTTTCTGCCTGCAACTTAAGTTTCACACAACCAAATGTAACGGTTACGAAACTTCTACACAATGCTTATAACCAGCAAACACAGATCAAGAATGAATTTTGGTGGTGTCACTTAAACGGTTCTAGAGTTATAAATACCACTTAATAATAGAAAAATTGCTAAATTTTAGTTTCCGTTCTCTAACTTAAGTTTGCTTCAACAAAATGTCATGAAACTTTTATAAATTGCTTATTGCCACAAAATACAGATCAAGTCAAACCGTTGACGAGTAATGCCCCTTTATAAATGGAAAAATTCTAAAATTTAGTTTCCATTTAGTTTTCCAAAATTCATGTTCTGTGTTAAAGCTTGTTATACATGTTATATATATATATGAATGCTAGTCGTTTCGTAACCTGGTCGTTACATGTAAACTAAAGTTTCCATTTTCTAACTCAAGTTTGCCTCAACTAAATGTTACGAGACTTACATACAATGCTTATTACCACAAAACTCATATTAATTTCAAATTTGGGTAGCCTCACTGTCGTTCAGTTATGCCCCTTTATAACTATATAATATTCCAGGGGGAGGGGGCATCATCTGTGTCCACTATGGACACAATCCACATTTATTTCTGTTTTCCTATTATTTTAAGTTACGGTACATATCTACTCGGTTCATCTACATCTAAGCATATTATAGAGGGAAAGACAAGAAATTAATCTTTACACAATTAACCCTTTCAGTTTACTACACGGTTACACAGGTTATTCAGTGTGCACCACATTTTTTATGTTATCCATTAAGGATTGCTCATGATGGTCTTGAAGTTGTTTATTTTACGATAGATAATGTTGAAGGAACTACCCCTTTTTATACCAATGTAGACTAGATGGAGACAATAATAACACTGCTTGGCTTGGTGTTTACATTTTAAATTTTCACTTATCTCCAACTTTAAAGAATTATAAGGACAAATGAAGGACAGAAGGATTGAACAAATTTTTCATAGAAATTTTTGACATTTATGATATATTTGTGGATTACTTATAACCATTTAATCCTTTCAAATGGCAATTAATCCTATAAAACATGTAAAATGATCAGATTATCTTTTTTTACATGGTTTTTGAGTCTAGCGCTAGCTAGCCTTCCAGAGTAATTTTTTTGGCCAAACCTCAGATATTGTCAGACAGATATTCTTATAGAGCTATTTGAAGTCACAGAAAAAGAAAGAAATTTTAAAGTAATTATTTGAAATGATTTACAAATTTTCGGATCTTAGATTAAACATTGATAAATGTAAAATAATCATCAATAATCACAGATGACGTAATTCAAACCATGGAACTTTGATTATTTACAGAATTACTATACTTTATTAAATACTCGTGTAAAACGTGACAATATACATGATTCAGTCTCCAATCATGTCTGTGACTTTTCGTAAAGATAATAATCGTATAACATTTTTATTATTCATATGTCCATTGTCCAATATTCACCGAGCGAAAAGTACGCAATGATAAATACTAGTTAATTCTGAAAATCCATAAGACAGTACTAGTTGTCTTCCTAAAAAACATGACTAAATATACTTTAACTGTAATAACACGCATGTTGTTATTTTTCATTGACCCCACATTGTTTGTAAACATCTGCGCAGTGACTTTTCGTCGATGCGCAGTAGATATTATCATTCAATTTGAAGGACTAAATACCACAAAATCGCATAGTATGTTTGATATATAGCTACATGTCTCCAAATACTTGTAAATATTAAATAAATTTGGCATAAAAAACATCGTGAAACACTACTTAATCTTTAAAATACAACAAACTGTTACTCACCGAGATCACGTTGTTCCTCTGAAAATGGCGGGAATATTCTTGTCAACACGTTGAAAACACGCGAGATCTTGACGACAAATCTAACAGCGCTAAATTTGAAAATATGTAGACGCGATTTGAGTATAATCCAAAAAAATTCGTCTGTAATAACGTAAATGCGTTATTGCAGCCAAGGTTTTTTCTACAGTAACAGGCATGTGTTATTACAACACAGTTCATTACAGGGGAGATAACACTGACAGAATTCTACAATAACATTATGCATGTTATTTTCTACAATAACTTGTTTAAGTTAGACCCTTGACTGCCTATTGTGTCTGTTTGTTTTGTTCACGCATCGTTGTCAATAATGGAATTTGATGCGACTGTCATACAAGTGAGGGGTTAGGCTAGCTATAAAACAAGGTTCAATCCACCATTTTCTACATAAGAAAATGCCTGTACCAAGTCAGGAATATGACAGTTGTTATCCATTCGTTTGATGTGTTTGAACTTTTGATTTTGCCATTTGATTGGGGACTTTCCTTTTTGAATTTTCCTCGGAGTTCAGTATTTTTGTGATTTTACTTTTTACAATCATTTCATAGACCAAAAATAGAATACCTATTCATTATAGTAATGTATCTAAAAAAGAGACTGAACAAGAAAAATTGAACATTGACAAACGAACCATGAAAATGAGGTTAAGGTCAGATGATTCATGTACACCTTAGAACAACAAATCCTGGTATATCCAAACACCAAATATAATTGACAGCTGCTTATTGTATCTGAGATAAAACTGAACATACAAAATATAGTTATCCTATTTGTTAAAGAAAAAGAGAAATTAACATTATAACAAAGAATCTTAACTTTCTTTTAAAGAAATCGCTGAACAATGAAAATTAGGTCAAGGACAATAGTCATATGACCAACGGAAAAGTCATAACATAAGATATCTATATACAAAGTATAAAGCATCAAGGTCTTTTACCTTTTGAAATATTAAGATTTAAGGTCAAGGGCAAATAACCCTGTCATCTAAGTCTCACTTTCTGCAACAGAGGTTGCAGGGGAGACAGCATTAATAAAGAGAAAAAACCGATAAGTTTTTATTAGGACATATCCTTCTATTCCAATTTTTACAAAGAAATTTAAAGGAACAATATTTCTTTTCACAAACATAAATAAATGTTCTTTCAGTGACCGAGTTGCATCTGCTGCTGTCTTCAGGGACAGGGCTGCAACTCTCCGTTTGCCATCTGATGCATCCATCTTTACTGCTGAAGCAGAAGCAATAATTTTGGCTTTGAAATTTATTGCTTCTTCAGATAAATCCAAATTTATTATATGTTCTGATTCACTTTCATGCTTACAAGCTATACAAAATACTAAAATTAAAAACCCAACAACTCTCAAAATTTTATATGTAATGAGGAATTTAAAAATTCTTAAAGAAATAATATTTCTATGGGTGCCGAGTCATGTTGGAATCCTTGGAAACACAGCTGTAGACCTTGAGGCCAAACATGCCCTGGGTGACCCTTTATCTAACTGTGATATACCATATACCGATTTTAAATCTAATATTTTAATATATTGAAAATGAATGGAGTAAAAAGATGATAATAAATTACATGAAATTAAACCTAATTTAGGTAAACCTTTCAATAACTTTATGTGCAGAAAAGATCAGTGTGTAATTTCTAGATGTCGTATTGGTCATACTAGAATAACACACGAATATCTTTTAAAAATGAAGTAGAACCACAATGTATACCTTGTAACTGCAAGTATACTATTAAACATGTTTTAATTAATTGTATTGACTTTGCTGATATTCGTAAGAAGCATTTCAATGTCAATAATATATAGATATAAGAAGATGTGGTATGAGTGCCAATGAGACAACTCTCCATCCAAGTCAAAATTTATAAATGTAAACCATTATAGGTCAAAGTACGGTCTTCAACACGGAGCCTAGGCTCACACCGAACAGTAAGCTATAAAGGGCCCCAAAATTACTAGTGTAAAACCATTCAAACGGGAAAACCAACGGTCTAATCTATGTAAAACGAGAAACGAGAAACACTTATGAACCACATCAACAAACGACAACTACTGAACATCAGATTCCTGACTTAGGACAGGTGCAAACAAATGCAGCGGGTTTAAACGTTTTAATGGTACCAAACCTTCACCCTTTTTCTGAAACAATAGTGTAACATCACAACATAGAAAACACACTATAAAATATCAACTGAAATAGCTTAACTCAATCAAAGGACATATTAACACCATTGAACATACACTGAACAAATAAATTTGACCTATGATACAATGTAAATTCAAAATAAATAAACTAAGGGAAGAATAATAAAAGTAACATGTTATATCGGTATGAAATGTTAAACAATTTAAGAAAACAATATGCTCGAACAAAATATCAGCCATTTGCAATAACTTTAAACACAGGTAAATAAAATAATTTTGTTGTTAGGTATACGTATACAGTTACAATAGAGAAAGGAAATATTTTAACAAAATAAATAATTTTGATGTTCATAGTACGAAGTGGAAATTTATATTAGTACCAAACACTTATGAAAGCTGGTATATAGACCAGATATAACCCTGAATAACATTAAATAACAAAAAAAGGGCATAACAATTAGTATCAACAGGTCAAATAAACAAGAAAGTACGATTTGAGAGTACTGCAGTTACTGACAGCTAGTTAAAAGCCAAAACAATTAATAATAAAAATCATGCATCAGAGACTAAAATCAACTAAAACACATCCCAGGGATTTAGTATTTTAACGTTTTATTTTAATATGTATGATTTATTTAATAATGTTCCATTTACAAATATTGTTTCATTCTTAAAAGAAGTTGGAATATATTCTAAAATATAAAATGTTATTATATTTAAAACGATTTTAAATTTTATCACGTTATCTTAATGTTCATTTTATTTGTAAATAATCAATTTGCTTTAATCTAGAATTTTAGTTTATTGAAGGGCCTTTTGTCTGATTTTAAGAATATGCTTTAAATTGTAAAAAATATTCGAATTAGCTCTGGCCGCGATATAGCCTTGTTGTGCTAATGCGGCGTAAAGCAACCAACAATCAATCAATCAATCAATCAATCTTTCATCTAGATCTTAAAATTTAAAGTTAAAATTAAAATATATTGATTGAAAAAAAACATGAACTTGGTATAAATTAAAAACAGTCATCATTATTTAGCAATCCTCAAGAAGCTCATATTACTGCATGATGCTTCTGGAAGAAAAGAAGCATTATAAACATTTGAGGTTGGTCTGTGGTATGTTGTTGATGTTGATGTAGAATGTAATGGTGAAGCCTGGAATGTTGAATCCTGGAATGATGAAGAAGGGAATGACGATACTGATGATGCATGACATGATGTAATTTGGGATGATGGCTGTCCTTTAAGAATTGAAGCAAACATAGAAAATAGTTTCAGCTCATGTTCCTTGTCCTTTCTCATTTTCTCCTCTCGAGCCTTTTCTTCCTCCCATCTCTTTGATTCATTTGATAAAAACTCTTTTTGCTGTTCTTTTAACATAGCCATAAGGCTCTCATCACTTTTTCTGATTTTCCCAGAGGCTATAAAATTATAAATGTTACTAATAAAAATCAAATTGAAAAGGACAAGGGCTTTAAAGGCCATTTGTGGCCCCACCCCCAAATTTCATTTAATTTGTTATGTTGTAACTCTATACCAAAGACATTCTGAAAATGGTGGCATTTTGGGTCTATCTCGTATATTATGTTGCCTAGCAACCAGTTTAATGAGGGAGATAAACTCATTTAAAATGCTAAATATACAGCTTAATCTATCTAAATTTAAAATCAATTCTGTTTAATATGCAGTGATATTTACACTTATACACTAATTAAATGCATCTCAATGTAATGCACATTTCTTGGCAAAATCGTTGTAATTTCTCCATAGCAACAAATCTTTGTCCATAGCAAGGCAATTTGTTTTCCATTTTACAAGATTTAACTTTTAATATTTTGCTACAAAAAAATAAATCAAGATGCACATTGTAAAAAGGAATAAACTCCAAAGTAAATGAATCAATGTTGAAATATCAACAAACAAAACTACAGACAAACTAAAGTAATTCTTTAAGAGAATGTGGTAATGAAATGCACTTCTAGAGTCCATATGTGGTGTAACATATTGTAACATTGCCCTTACGGTGAAATTGCTGGTTATTACATTGTTTTTTTCATGAATTAATATACGTACACCTGACATATTCTTTAAATCCTATTACATTAACATATTTTGTCTCTAGTGTTGGGTAGATTCCTTTAAAGTTTTTAATGCCCCCACCCTGGGGTTACACTAATTAGCGACGAAAAGAATAATTTAGCAACAAGAAGAAAATCTTAATATTAATTATCTAAAATGAAGAAATATAAAAACATGCATTAAAGGGTGTTTTCCTTTATATAAGTGTATCTTCATTATAGTACTTATGTAGAGTCGGCAGGATTGACACGTTAAAGGAAGTGAATGTGAATGGGAGCGAACTTGATTTTGATCGACCAGACCCAGATTCATTACGGTTTGTCCTCCTTGTCCATCCGTACATCGAAATTGGTTTCCATTCTCTATCTTTACCTTGCCACAAACAAATGTCCTGAAACTTATACACAATCCGTTTTATCACCAAACACAGATCAACTTAGAATTTAGGTGGCGTAACAGTCACTCTTCTGTAGTAATGTCCCTTTATAAGTAGAAAAATCCGCATATTTCAGTTTCTGTTCACTGACATGACTTACTTTACTTTGCCACAACCAAATGTTATGAAACTTGTTCTTATTATACTTATTACCACTAAAGACATATCTAATTCTAGTAAGGATGGCATCATTTTATAAATAAATCTTACGTTTCTCATCATTTATGTAAATTTAGGTATTGAATCTTTTAAATCTCTTTTCGAAACATTTTGTGTTATGGAATTTATCCCAACCACCCACAACCCCAACCCCAAACTCTCTTTCATAAATCATGGATCAAACCCTGATACAAAACTTGAGAAGATTGCCCCCTTTCTAACACCAACTTTTGAATTTAGATTAGAAGAAACATTAAAAATTATCAGATTTAGTTACATTGTATGTCTATATTAAATTTCATATTTAATTTTTTTTCTTGAAGTTATCGTTGATTCCCTAACAGTATGTTGTTCATTACTTTTGGATTTTTGAAAAAGTTAAACTAGGTATACTTGCCAAAATCATAACAGAAATACATGTTACTGATTTATAAGCGAAAAGTTAAATTCATATAAGCATAATAATGTATAATTTAAACTTTATCAGACGATTATGTCTCATTTTAAAGACAAATTTCAGTTTTTGTGCTCTGCTTGGCTATGAAAATTATAAAATAAACTATCGCACCATCCTTGCACCAAAAGATTTTTATCTGAAGTTTAATATGTAATAACTTGTCAAAATGTCTTTTTCCGTTTATGACGTCATTTGCACCTACCATTGTGACGTCATTATACCTTTTTGTTAGATAAAATCAGTTTTTAAATCATTGACTCATATTCTAATAATTTATGTAGAAAAATCACATGGGTTTAAACTTTAATTTTTGGTAAATCTGGGGCCATTTAGGCCCTTATAGTCCCTACTCCTTTCATATTTTAGAACTAATCCATGAATTTAATAGCATATTGAAAATTTTCTTCATGTGACCAAAACAACATTCAATTGCTAACATGTGTGTTTTTGTTTCACAAATTTAATATTTTTTCAGTATTTTTAATTCTTTAATTAATAAAAAAAATCAACATAAAATTCAAGGAATAACATTTAGCCAATGAACCATGAAAATGATGTCAAGGTCATTAGCTTGCTATGTTGTGTTTATTCAGCTTTTAAAATAACATTTGTATCAGATTTTGGATTTTAAAATTATTTGGTCTCAAGCATTAATGATGAGATTTGCACATCTCCAGTTGCACTGAGGTTATGTTCATGTTACAAATCATACCACATTTTCTTATTTTCTTAAAAAAAATACATTTTTTGTGTACTGGAACCTGTTTCTGAGTCTAAATATGAGTCTTTTCATTTCTTGTTTTCAACTAATGGTACTATCAATGGTACAACTACATGGACTAATCATACATACATTGTATGTAATAGTATAAGAAAGGGCCTGTTTTTTCTACATTCAGGGTCATTCTGGTCTTTTCTCTTTCTTTCATCTGTTTTCTGAAATAAAAAGTAACCATTCAATCTACTTCTAGGTCAACTGTTTTTTATTGGATGTCTCTTGTTACTATATATTTAAATTTTGTTTTTTTTATTAATTGGTTTGTAGAAATGGTCATTTGTTTTCTGGTCTAAATTGCTGTACAATGGTCATTTCATAACCATTTAAAGCTTATTATCCAGTGTGAAGTTATGCTCTACATTGACTACTGTACCATCACCCAAAATTGCTATCATCATCAACATTTGGTCTTGGATTGATAGTTGTCCAACTGGCAATCTTACAACATTTTTTTTAATACATACATGTATATTTATATGTACAATGTATACAAAAAAAATCATGATTATAGCCAATGCTAAATGATCATACAAGGTGATGGATCATATAATTATGATTCAGTACAATACAAAATATAACATGCAGGATTAAAACATGTAATACATCACCACCAAAAAATAGCAAAATCATGAACAAATTAGTTATTGGTTATCTGAAATATTCAATATTTGTTCATGATTTTACTATTTTTTTGTGATGTTTACATTTTCATACTTGCATATGATATCTATTATATACATATACAATTCAGTTCACTTGAAAAAGACAGAAATACATACATCATAAATTATTGGGAAAGGAATCATGGGGGACAGTTACTCCTTGATCACTTTGTCAGCCTTCACGTTTAATTTTCGAGTCCACAAGTCAGAAGCTCATTTTTTTTAAAATTTTAGTTGGACTCTGTTGGCTTGTAGAGAAGAATTTTACAAGCCCGAAAGCAATTTAACAAGCCAATGCCGTAGGACTTGTGGTTAAGCGTGAAGACTGCTTTGTTAAGCATGCATATATGATTATAGAATTTTCCACCATTGCTCAAGTATATTACACGTATGTAATAAAAGTGAAACTTTCATTGAATAGGTTTTTAAACAATTCATTAGTTTTGGAGATTTTTAGAAGGAATGGGGGTCTTGTTAAGCATGAAACTTAGATCAAGTATTACTAAATCAATTAACATGATTAATATTAATATATCTGCTCTTGATATGGGAGTCATCTGTGGTAAAGATGTGTCTTTCTCAATCTGGGACTACAAATATAAATAAATGTTATTCATTAACCATGAGAAGTTTTATCATGTTTATAGCATCATAATTTTTATATGATTTGCATATTATACTGATAAATATTGAGTGAATTTATGCAAACCTTTATTCATTTTCATTTATTGACAACATTAGCATAAAAATGTATGTTGTAGCTTTTTTATGCTAGTGTTGACCTGTCCAATGGTCATTCCATATTCATATGCCTGTGCATGTATTTAAATAATTAGAGACACCCATTTTATTTTGTAAATCAGTTCAGCCATAAACAATTCAGAGTTCTTGAAAAGACTTTTTTTGTACTTGACATTTGGACTGCCACTATATTCTCAAATCTGGTCAGTCAAAGCACACTTCTATAAGCATAAATTTTAACAAATTTTTATGAAATTATCAGACATTTTGGACAAATTTGGCTGACATTTAGACAAAAAGTGTCAAACATTTCAAATCAGCCACACTGAATGTTTTAAATATCTCTGAACATTTCTGGACTTAAACCTTTATGTTTATGGTGATATCTCCTTTAAGCTATGCATGTACTGATGTAGATTAATGTAAAGAAAAATGCAAAAATCATAGCCAAAATGTGGTGTGGTGATTCGTGTTTCTGGTCCATATTAAACATAAAGATGTCTATGGATATATTTGATTGGTGTACTTATCCTGTATTGAAGTTTGACTCGGTTGTACAATACTAAATACTAAAAGATGTTAAAAACTAAAATCGGTTGTAGAAAGTGGTAGAGGAAATGTAACATGTAAAAGTAGGAATGAAATCGGTGATGAAAGGAACAAATTCGACTTAGATGCGAATAGTGTATTCCATTATACTGATCTATTATACTGAGCATTTTATAAACAATTTTGTGACTAAGTTAAACTTATTTATTCGCTATATTTGTTCTGAACAAACGCACGAATACTGTACGCTTCCTTAATGAATTTTCGCTGTGTTACATGCAGATTAATGGGAATAAAATATCAGTGGAATATACTACATGTACAACCGTATTGTTTTATACTTACGTCTGCAATCAGTTTAACGGTTGCTGGTACCATGGTCACAGAACATGCAGAAGAACTGCTAGTGGATGGCTGTTGAAAAATACTGTCCATATCACCATCTTCATCTTCCGGCTCACTGCATTCAACAGAAGAATTTTTTCTCGAGCTATGGTTTTCAGAGGAGTCTCTAACTTTTGGTGGAGTTACTGCCGGGCGCCCTCCTAAAATGTCCTCAAGTTCATCATAATATCTACAAGTTGTTCTGCCATTTCCACTCAATTTGTTGCTGTTCTTTGCATTAAAGTAGTTTCTTTTAAGAGTTTTAATTCTCTGTCTACATTCCGGTGCCGTCCGAAGATACCCCAAGCCACCCATTGTTCTTATAATTGAAGAAAATACATGGGTGTTTCTTGTTGAATTGTCCAATTCTGACTGAATTTTTCCTTCTCCCACGTTGAAAGTAAAGCCTTCGTCTCCTGGTCACCCAGGTTAGACCTCTTTTTGAAGAATTATCTTTTCGGCATCCATGGCTATCCTGATATTGGCAATGACAGACGGCAGAAAACGTCACGTAACGCTATGGCAACAACCCCACATTAACTCCACTTTGCGTTCACACTAGAATGTGGGGTAACTAATCCGGGTTCGCCCCACATTAACTCCACCTCAGATGAGGGGTAATTTTAATCCGGGTTCGCCCCAGTTTAACGTGTTCACACTATTGGAATTTAATCCGGATTAATTAATTCGGGTCGAACCCGGTTTAAAAATGCATAGTGTGAACGGGGTATTAGTTTCAATCATATTACGGTAGATATGTTTGAGGTTAAAATTCAGACATTTGAAAATATAACATTCTATATGATACAATATTTGAATATATGAAATAATATAACTGTAAAGTATCTTCTTTTTAAAGTGGTCTCGTCTCATAGATTTTTAAGATATCATTAATATTTTTGTTAGTAATTCCTCCTTAATTCTCCTTTACTAGCTTAAATCAAATATACATATGTAGTGTAAAACTGATAAACAACAAAACCTTATATACTCTTTTATAATCTGATAGACTAAAATGTATTTGAAATTCTTCATAAGAAATTTTTTCAATGCAATCTCGCATTATAATTTTTAAAATTATTAAAAGCAATTCAACTATGGCAGAGAAAACAGTCTAATTAACATCATTAATGAAATAGAAAGTGGCTGAGAACAAGAATACATCTGCTCATGCTTTGCAGTTGTCTGCATACTATGGTTCTTATCATTGTGTATAAGTTTCACATGAATGGGACAAGCAATACTTTAGTGAAGAGTGCAGAAATAAATATTGGGATGGACGGACGGTTAAAGGTAACACTTATTGCAGGGCATTACAAAAGTAAGTTAATAGGTTTTAATTGTCATCTTTTTAATTTCGTTTTCACAACGAAAAGACATTTTACCCATAATAATTTTCTTCAAACCTGCAAAAATCCAATAAATACATAGTTGAACAATGCACTTAATAAAAATATACATTTATAACTAATTTTTTTCAACAAGTATTTCTAAAAGAAAACAGAGACCAAGATAAGTTTTATTTCGAAGATCTCAATTATAACTGGCTTTTGGAGTATTGTTTTCCTTGTGACCAGTGACTGGCAAGAATCTGTCGAGGTTTGTGCCTTTTCAAACAATTTTCTATGTGAATTCAGAATATTAGATTGTATCTTGATATTAAATTTATATAAGATTAACCAGAAAATCAATATACTGACAAAATTAAAAATATTGTATTCACAACCAACGTTATTGTTTTTAGTTTAATTGTTATGGAAAGAAGAAAAACGGAAATAAATCTGACTAAGTTTACCTACGGACTTGTACAGCTCCAATACACTGCAATTGTAAAGGTCTTTTGTTTTTATCCGCAAAATAACTGTTCAAACTTGTTCATTTCAAAAGTTAAGGAAACAGTTCTGTCAATGAATGGTGATAATATGGAACACGCAACCAAACATTTATCTAGGCAAGATATGCAGCTGTCATACCACATCTTTTTCACAAGCTTCCTGTTTCCTCTCACATCAGTGGTATATCATAAACTGTAAATAAAATAGAATTTCTCTCAGTATCATGGATCTAGCATTATATTAAATTTTCTATATAAAAGAATTGAACTGCTCACATATTTCAGAGCAAGTGTCTGTGATTTATAACAATAAAGACACTTGTGAGAATATCCATGAAACAGATCATTCCATAATTCAGAAAAGTTTGCAGGTTTTGGTTATTATCTTGAATATTATTATAGATAGAGATAAACTGTAAACAGCAATAATATACAGCAAAGTAAGATCTACAAATAAGTCAACATGATCAAAATGGTCAATTGACCCTTTAGGAGTTATTGCCCTTTATAGTAAATTTTAAACAATTTTCATTAATTTTGTAAGAATATATTTTACCTACTGGGCCAAGTTAATTATGAATAGATATAATTGTAAGCAGCAAGAATTTTCAGTAAGATCTACAAACACATCACCATCACCAAAACACAATTTTGTCATGAATCCATCTGTGTCCTTCGTTCATGATATGCACATAGACCAAGGTGAGCGACACAGGCTCTTTAGAGCCTTTAGTTTTATTATTTGTTATTATTGGAGAGTTGTCTCATTGCCAATCATACATCAACCACATATATTATTCATTTTAAAAGAAAACATCGTTTATTCTACATGTTATTACTTACAGACTACCTTCAAACTGCGTTACACTTATAAATTGTATCCAGCAGTCGATTTCTGTCTGATTTTTCAAGAGGTTCTTTTCTTTCTATTTTGATATATAATGCCAAAGTTGTACTGGCAGATGGAAAGTGGCAAGTTATAGGCCATTGTTTCCTAAACCAAAATAATAGGTGTATTCAAAACAATAATAAATGAACCCTTGTTAGATTTATAATATGGCGATCAGTTCCTTTACACAGTACACGTCACTTAAAGATTTGTTCCTTACTTTTGACAGTGGACGGTGATTACAGAAACTTTAATTAAAGTTACTAGTATAAACCAGTATAAATAGATTAACCAAAGATTGATTAAATGCAAATTATTTCATTGCATAACATACTACTAATAGTTTGAACATGATGAACAATGGTCCACACTAGGAATAATCACCAACACAATATTGTTTAAAACTTTATACCATATTAAATATTTAATGTAACTCTAAATGTGGAATAATATTTTACAAACCAAAAATACACCATTGAATA